>CAUYRH010164110.1:0-10520 GCA_963574655.1 Perodicticus potto | reverse complement strand
GTTCGAATCCAGCCTGGGCCCGCCAAACAATGATGGCTGCAACCAAAAAATGGCCGGGCGTTGTGGCGGGCACCTGTAGTCCCAGCTACTTGGGAGGCAGAGTCAAGAGACTCGCTTGAGCCCAGGAATTGGAGGTTGCTGTGAGCTGTGATGCCACAGCACTCTACCCAGGGTGACAGCTTGAGGCTCTGTCTCAAAAAAAAAAAGAAAGAAAGAAAGAAAAAAGAAATCTGAAGGCCTAGAGCACAGTACTCAAGGCAGCCTGAGGTGGTGGCTAAGAACAGAGGTCCTATCATTGAGGGCCACATTTAACATTTTAAAGAGCTCATACTTGATCAGATATAAGCTTCAATGCAGAATGTGATTGTCCAGGAATTTACCACATTTTCACCATTTAAAGATGCCATTGATTGCAACTTGTATTATTGATCCAGAATGATCTTAATTGGCAAATTTAAAAGCTACACATTAAATATATGCAGTGATTTCTAGCTTTCAGATATATTACAATGTAAAATCTAATCAACCCCAGAATTGAGGAAATATGGTGATTTGATGTTATGCTGTAGTAGTTGAACTTCAGAGTCTGGAATGATGGAGATGTAGCTTACATTGTTGATCACACTACACCTATGTGACTTTCTGGTTCATGTAAAAAGAAACATCAAGACAAACATCAAGTGCATTAAGAGAAAGGTGATTAAGTTAGAGAAGGACTCCACTATTTTCTTTGGGAAAAAGATACTGGAATCATGTGTGCCCCTATAGTACCTGCACACTTCATCTAGCCCTAGCACTCTTTTGCCACTATCAAGAGCAGTATTTATCTGGCTTTCCTGCTAGACTCTTGAGTCTTATGAGGCAGAGAGTGCTATTCCCAGCTATATCTCTACCACCCAGAATAAGGACTGCCATATATTTGACATTTATTGAATGGATGAATGACAGGTTAAGGGCTGAGGGTGGACGGAGAGAAACTACTGCTAAGTCTTGAGTAGAATGGCATGTGGAAGTGATAACATACTTGTTTCCATATGATTGCCTTCATAAAATGAGGCCCAATGGAAAGAGAATGAAAATCCAGGAGACAGCATGGTCTCCAATCAAGGGAATTCTTACCTCTTCTAGTCACCTAAAGACAAAATGAGTATTTTATATACTGTAGCAGTGTAATCTCATTAGGAGCACTCTGATGAAAACTATGGCCGTTTTTTCCAAAAAAATTTGCATCATACACATATGAATAAAGCTTGCACAAAATATTAAGGGTTCAACAAACCTCTCACAACCCTTTGGTGGAACCCAGGTTAAGACTGTTAAGACTTGGAAGTTAACAAATCACCTTCCCCTTGTCTTAGGAGCAGTGACACTCTGGAGAAAGCAAGGCTAGCCTGTGAAACCCATTGTTCAGGTGAAGAAAATGGACCTCAGAGAAGGTAAGTCATCTGCCCAAGGTCACACAGTCAATAAATGCTAGACTAGAGCTGGGATATGAGTCCAGGTATGTCTGACTCCAGATTGCAGAGGCTCCACAGTGCACTGGTGTGGATTCCTTGTCCCAAGAAGTGCTCAAACGGGCTGTGTTACTTCTTGAGAGGTATATGGAGGTGATGTGAGAATTGGAAGGGTGAATACAAAATAAATGATAAATGCATAAAATGCTTTGTAAATCATAAGTGGTAGATGCCTGTTTGTTATTGGAGAATTTGTTGGGCATAGCAGGGAAGGGGGTGGATTCTGGAGACAGACTGGCTTTGAATCCCATTTGGAGTACTTAGCAGGTGGTGTGATCCTGGGCAGGTTGTTTAATTTCTTTAAGTCTCTGTTTCTTCATTAGTAAGATAATAATAATAATATTTATACATAAGTAAGAGGCTAAAATGAGATAATATTTATACAGTGCTTAGTGCAGTACCTAGTACTTGGTAAGCCCTCAACAAACTTCAGCTGATCTCAATAAATGATGGCTACTATTGATGTAATCATGATTATTATTTGAAGTAATTTTCATTTAAATAACTCTGTTTATCTCCAAGGAGTTTGTCCTTTCCCTCATGACCAGTGCTGTGAAGATTTTCTGCACCTTTATTCAAGCTGTGAGGTTACACGGAGATGCCGTTTCAACCCATGCCGTAGTGGACACTGGCCTATTCTGAATTTGCTTTTCCTTTTTGAATTTTGATTCTTAATTATTATGGGTACATAATAATCATATCTTCATAGGGTACATGTGATGTTTTGATATAGGCATACAATATGCATTAATCAAATCAGAGTAATGTGATATCCATCAGCTCGGGCATTTGTCATTTCTTTGTGTTAGGAGCATTCTAATTCCACTGTTTAAGTTAGTTTATAGTATATTCTAACTTATTATTCACTATAGTCACTTTGTTCTACTATCAAATTTTGTTCATTCCATCTATCTAACTATATTTTTGCATCCATTAATCCATCCTCACTTTATCCCTCCCTCCCTGCAACCCTTCACAGCCTCTGGTACCCATCATTATACTCTCTGTCTGTAGGTGATCAATTGTTTTTAATATTTAGTTCCCACATATGAGTGAGGACATGTTAGATGGGTCTCTCTGTGCTTGGCTAATTTCATGTAACACAACGCTATCCAGTTCCATACATGCCATTGCAAATGGCAGGATTTCATTCTTTTTTATGACTCGATAATATTCTGTTAGGTATATGTACCCCAACTTCTTTATCCATTCATCTGCCGATGGATACTTAGGTTGATTTCAAATCTTGGCTACTGTGAATAGTGCTACAATAAACACAGGAGTCCAGATATCATTTCAATATACTCATTTCCCTTCTTTTGGATACATACCCAGAAGTGAGATTACTGGGTCATATGGTAGTTTTATTTTTTGTTTTCTGAGGATCCTCCATTCAATTCTCCATAGTGTTTGCACTAATTTACATTCCCACCAACAGCATACAAGGATTCCCCTTCTTCTACATCCTTTGCCAGCATTTGTTATTGTCTGTCTTATTCATAAAAGTCATTTTAACTGAGGTAAGATAGCATTCATTGAAGTTTTGATTTGCATTTCTCTGATGACCAATGATGTTGAACATTTTTTCATATAGTTGTCATTCATGTGTTTGTCTTCTTTTGAGAAATGTCTATTCAGATACTTTGTCATTTTTTAATTGTATTATTTGATTTTCTTCCTGTTGATTTGTTGGAGGTCTTTATATATTCTAATTATTAACCCCTTTTCAGATGAATAGTTTACAAATATTCTCTCCCATTCTGTAGGTTGTCTCTTCATTTTGCTGACTGTTTCTTTTACTGTGCAGAAGCTTTTTAATGTTTTGCCCAAATTTGCTTTGCTTGCCTTTTATTTTTCCCTTTTAAAAGCAAAAGAGATAGGGATAAAAAACAGTGAAAATACTTACCATAATTTTTATGATTTTAGTCATCAAAGAAACTTACGCAATAGAACCACCATAGTTGACCACCTCCTTAAGTTGACATGATTTTCATAGACTAGATATGTACCACATGTGCTCAATGGAAGTTTCTTATGTTGACTACCTCCATATGTTGACCAGTTTGTTTGTTGACCTTGGGTGGTCAACTTACAGAGGTTCTACTTTATTTGATATTTGTTTTTGATAATAAAATAATATATCCATAATTTTCCCAACCTAAAATAGCCTCAACAAAAAGAGAGCAAGTAATTCACTCTTGCCCTAAAAAGTAGGCATTGTACTAAATTGGCTAAATGTCAAAAATATCTGGAGAAGGTATGGAGGTATTAATAGTGAGTCAGGAATTCTCACTTCTGGAATGCTGGACATATTGGGGAGAGAGAAATGGTGAGGTGACAGCTACTATGTTGGGAATTGTACAAAAGCTACAACTTCTGACATCCTACATTAAAATAGAAGGAGCATTTACCATTTCTTTTTTGTCACTACCGTCTATGAATTTCTATTTTGATAAATAGGTGTTAGATTAGGAATGACAATTGACAAATATGCCCCTTTCAGATTTAAATAGAAGATAGCATTTAAATTGAAAATGGACATTATGATGGTTTAGTAAAGTGATGTCAGGAAGATTTCCTATCAAGACATTTTTCTAAGGTTTTTCTTTTCCTCCCAATAAAAGCAGCTGGAATGCAGCCTGGTTATGTGTAGTATCTCCAATTCAACCTACTCTATATGTTTTCATACACTATTGAAGTGTAATTTTTGTAAAACATACTGCCAAAATCCATTTGGCATAACTTTTAACTATCTTTAATTTACAGGATTTGAGAACAATTCTTTTAGACTTTGAATAGTGTAAACTACCAACCAAGATGTCAGATTCGTCATTTGATGCTTTATTTCTTTTCCAGATTGCAAGTATTCTTGGATTTTCAAACTTTCTATATAGCTCTTTAAAGGTGGATAATTGAAAACAGAAAATTAAGTTGTATTTTTATAAAACAAACAAAAAAAAAAGTGGAGGAAGGGCTTAGACTTTTATAAGTACTGGTTATGACAATGATAACGTAGTTTTTATCTTTGTATTTAAAATGAATTGGAGAGTTGAGGCAACTATCTAGAAGGGAGGAAGTCCCATATCTACCTTAATTATTGGCTTTAAAGGCTTGCTTAATTCTCTCCTTGAGTGTCCTAATTCAGGCTTCCTTTGGTCAATGCCAAGTTTGTTTTGTTTGAGCTATAAAGGGAAGTACTCACCTATGCTCTCTGAATTTAATGTTTTCCTAGTTTTATTTCAATATTTCATCTGTATAATAGAAACACCAGCAAAGCTCAAAATAACTGGCTGCATTCCTAGGAAAAATGCACAGTTAGCAGACATGTAGTATTATCAAGCAACCTATAAAAGTTGACATCTTAAAATGTAAGGTATTTGTATTTGTTTTTGGTTGTTCTAGTTCTATTTCCCATCACAAAAAAGAGGGAAGATATTTGGCATTAAAAGTCCCCGACTTCGGCTTATGTTTGAAAAATACTTGGCATTATTGTAATTAAGGATATTGCCCTTTGATGCTCCTTCATTCTTCTTGTTTTCCAAATAGGGGTCTTGTCTTTTCTCTTCTCTTTTCCATCACAAAAGAAAATGAACCATATTGGGGAGTGTTGGAAGTTAGTATGAATCAACATATACTCATCTTCCTGCCATTTTTTATGCCTGGTGGCCAAAGCACTGCACTAAATAAAACAGGGAAATTTGCCCCCCCAAATCGCAAAAGTGGCAATTAATAACATAATATACAGTCTACATTATGCATAGGCAGGCGCTAGCTTTTGGAAGACAACTATTGGCCTAGATTCACTGGGGTGGTATAACCCGGTGTTATTTTAACATGAAATAGTGTGAGTGACTAGAATAAAGGGCTCCATGGCTGACATTCCAGTACCACAGAGGTACTCTCTGCTATTGTTGATTGCAATTATTTCCTTTTACAGGGGCTTGTACTTTTTCAGCATGGCAATGATGGAGTTTTAAAAATGTAATGATGGAGAGTATTAAAAATAAGTTCCTCTATTTTTTTTTCATGAAATAGGTGAGAAGAAGAGTACTCAGTGATGAATGGACCCTGTGCTTGTCGAGTAGAACAGTGCTTTGTTACCGGGACCTATTAAATTTTTCTCTCTCTGTTGTAATCTCTGTGTGTAAATGGCACAATCATTATCTTATTCTTTTTCTTTCTTTGTTTTTTAATTTGGTCTATCATGGGTCTGTTTTTCATTAAGACACCAAAATTCTGTTGAGTGATACAGATGAGGTGACTTGTCTCACATCCCTTCAGGAGAATCTAGACAAGTACTTAAACTGCGATTTCCTCACTCTTTGATTTGGGGAGAGATGTGGGGTCGGTTACCTTGGTCCTATAACAGGGAATCCTGTGATCTGCTGTGCCATCCACATTAGGAATTCAGTTTAATTCACTTCACCTTCATATCAAGGAGAGAGAAAGAAAGAGAAACTTTCTAAAGGAGTCTGTGAACAACAATGTCTCCTCTCAACCCAGGTGCAAAAGAGGCTTGCCACTTGCTGAGAGAAGACTTTGCCACCCTACAGGTAGAGGGACAGATTTGGTGGGAGTGGGGATGGGGATGGGACTTTTCTTAGTTTTTTCTGATCCTAGGTGTCTGAAACACTGTGGGAGATTTCACAGTGTCAACCGGCACTCACTTAGGCGTTTCCCAGGGCAGTGGATGTGGAGTGTGGCAGAGCTCTCAGGTGGTTAATGACAGCAGCAGGGGGTAGCAGAAAGAACATGGGCCAGTCCTCACCGTGCGTCTCAAGCAAGTCGTGTGCCTTTCTGCATCCTGCCAGCTTTACAGGGCTAAGGCAAACATCCAATCCAACAATAAACTTCAGAGCATTTTCTAAAACCCCAAAGCACTACATCAGTATTACTCATTTGCCTGACTGCTCACAACTGGAAATGTAGATTTGAGTCATCCATATACATGTGAGAATGAAAGCCTGAGGGAAGTCTTAGGAGATTTTGCTGTCAATTTAACTCTTTGAAATGACCAGCTGTCGTAAACCCAGATTTTCTCATATAAATTTTGCTTCTCTGGTTGTTGACCTTCCTTAACAGTCTCTCCCCTGGACAGTGAAATTTGGGCCTTTCCTTGCAATGACATAATCCTGGCAGATAGACTTTTCCCACGGCCTCAGTTACATTTATCTATCCAAAAAGAGTCTTTTGCTGGTCAGCCTTGCTATACTATCCATTTATTGTATGGGACATCTTTTCTTGGGCTGTCAAAGTTAAGGCAAGGGACTAGTTAATCCAGCTGGCCTTTGTCCTTGACACCTGGGATGACTTGCCCAGCATTGTGGGACACCCTGGCACTAGGGTGCGGGGAGAGGACGTAATCCCCTGGGGTCTAGGTGGATAGAAGAATGAAGATGAGAATAGATAAAGTTCACTTCCAAAGCTCTAAACTTTAGATACTGGCTTTTCCTTACTTGGGAGATAAATCCTACAAATTTTAGTGATTGTTTTTAGTGGATCAAATAAAAGATTATAATGTAGAGGCAGGAAGCACTGAAAACTATAAAGTACAACTAGATTAGATTGTCTACAATGCACAACTTGAAACTGTCATTACACTTCAAGTTAAGGTTTTTGTCACATAGCATGCAATGATTTGTTGTGTTATATTAATGTCAGCGTTCAAAAAACATCATAAATCCATAATCTAAACTAAGTGCTTAAAATCATTGAGCAAGGAGAGTCTTCCGTACAACAAAACAAAACCAAACCCACCAAACCCGGGACACACTAAGGAACAGTAACAAAGGCTATAGTTGTAAGTATAGATACATAGAAATACATTCAGAGTAACAGCCACTTTATTTCCTGACATTTTTACATACTACAAAGATTCAGAGTGGTATTATTTGGCAGGCGGTATTATTTGGAGGCAGGTGTTAGACATGCAATTATCATAAAGACTCTTTGCGGAGGATGACCACATGATACAAATTTATCTTTATTCTAATATAGTTTACAGAGTTTTTTTTCTGACAAATTACACTACACTTTATGGAAATGTAACATTTTGTATGAATGGGAAGGATAAGGCTGGTTGCATGCTAATGAGGAGGACAAAGTAGCCTCACTCTTATTTGCAACTGGCCTAGACCTTTCCATTAGCAAATTAAAATCTGTTCAAATTTATTTACTAATATATTAGGAGAAGCTTCAGGCTAACCCCTTGACCTGTATTATATAGCAAACAACTGTAGCAGTGAAAATAATTAATAGCACGGAATACACCTCCTGTTTATTTCTTCTTCCTGCCCAAGGGTCGGCTATATATTAGGTTTGCCATCTGCATTTGGTTACAAGGGTATATTTACTTAAAAATTATCGATTATAGTTTTAAATGGTTTTCCTTGATTGCGGTCTTCTTATTCAAGTGTGCTACATATCATATATATGCTTTGTGTTTATTTGGACATTATATCACCTGCTCCTGACCAATTCTGAGAGGAGCCTATTCATTTGAAAATAATGTCTACTGAAGCCTGTTATGTTGTTTGTGTTTACTGCATAATCATGAGAGTCATGGCTTTGTTCAGCCTCATTATACCAATACCGAAACGATTAGTGTTCTCTCTCTATAGCTAGGAAAAAGCTTCTTTCAATTATCTTGTAGATCCTTATAAGGGAGGTTGGGTTGCTAATGGGCTTGAGCTTTACAATATGAAAGTCAGTCTGTAAGGCTCCCCAGGAGTAGCCAAGTAGATTGAGCTTTGCTGACCTCTGCTGTCTACTTTAAAAGGTAGTGGTTGTTTTTCTGGAGGGAGAGAATTGTTTCAAGACATGGGTGAGTGTCTCATTCTACTGAGGACATGTCATAATTTTGAGCAATAGAAATGAAAAAAAGTTCTTTGGAATAGCAAGTGCATGTAGATAGTACCAGAAGAAATGATCTATGCCTGTCTTATCCAAAAACTGAGCCTATGCACCTTTTACAAAATACATAATTCAGTTGCAGGACAGGAATTTTCACACAGGCAATGATAACGTTTGGTTGTGATTTTTAGAAGATCTTGTCCAGAAAATTCCTTAATATCCCAGTGATTGAGAATATCTCCATTGGGATGGTTTTAGGATGAGAAGATCCTTCACATAAAAGTAGGGCTCAAAGAAGAGGGCTGCAAATGGAATTATAAATCACAGGAGACGTTTGAGGTACAGAGTGCAGAGGAGCTGGGTGAATGGGAGATGACTAACTTTTCTGTTTGACAAAGGTTAAAGGTAAATTTTGTTTATATTTATGAACCTGGGAATTATATTTTCTTTTCTCTCTTAAATTCCCCAGCTTAAGTTTTTTTTTTTAAGGCTAGAGTCTACTTGCTTGTGAATTTTAGAAGCAATCACAAGTTAGGGTGATGAAAGGTCAGGCAGATTCTGAGACAAATTCTTGGGGCATCCTTTATGTTGGCATCCCCTCATTTCTACATGCCAAAAGTAGAGCCAAAAAGGATTGCTATTTTCCTGCAGTTGGGCAAAGACAGGTGTGGTTCTACTTCCTGTTTCTGCTCACCCAGACTGGGCAGATGCCTTCAACCACAGCACTCATGATTTGTATAGCACTCTAGGTCTGCAAAAGTCTCCCAAATAATCTATGAAGTGGAGGCATCAGATTGTTGTTTAACTGTTTCACTCATAAGCAAACAAGTATAGAAAATTAGGTGACAGAAATCACTAGATTGATTCATGACAGAAGTTGAATAGAACCAGAAGCCCAAATTTCAAAGGCTTCAGAAATGCATTCAGCTCTAGGATTCTGAATGAGAAATCCTCATGAAATGCACACCATGCACAGCACTAACTCTTTCCTGGAATCTCCAGCCCCTTCTTGCTTTGGAACCCTCACCACCCTCCCACTCATGTCTCCAAATTCCTGGCCAAACACCTTCTCTCCTTTTTCCTGCTTCTCTTGTGCCCACCGCCAACTATTTCTTTGCCTCTACACAAAGCCAGCTCAGGCCCTTTCCGTGTTTAGACCGATATTCCTCTTCTGAAGAGAAATGAAAAGATTTGCTGATCCTATGAAAGATGATTTTGGTAATTAGAGTAAATTGCTATGCTGATGCCATAGTGCAACTATTAATACTTTGACGTGAAAGATTTAGCCACCTTTTCCAAATGGCTATCAGCTTCCTCTCCACACGTAGGATTACAGTTTCTACTGACAGTTGGCATAAGACTGTAAACTCATAGATGGTTGTTTGTTGACAGGTTGTAAAGCTGTCTTTGAGAGTGGTGCCTCTGTGCTTCCTCTGAAGTAATAAACTAGAATTGTCCAGAGTTTAGTTGTTCCTACCCTAGGGGCTACGTCAGGCATTTACTGTGGACTAAATAAATAACAACTCAGGAAATTAAATTTACTATACTATTTTTAATGTACGTAAGTGCTATTATACGTAATTAAATACAAATTTATTTTAAAGTATTACTGAATTTATAGCAGCACTTTATCAGTAAAGACTTTCTAAATGGATGGATACTACTATCGGATGGAAGTCAAGAAACATTTCATTTTTTTTTCTATTAAATCATAAATGAATGCATAGATCATGTATACATTAATGCATGTATGGGGTACGATGTGCTGATTTCATATAGAATGAGGAGTGTTTACATCACACTGATTAATATAAACCTCATCTTGTTTACTTAATTATTCTGTCAAGACATTTATACTATATACTTAATAAATCTGACAAGTACCCTTGCATTATGCACCATAGGTGTGATCCCACTATTCACCCTCCCTCGATATGACCTCCCATTCCTCCCTCCTCCCTCCTTCATCCTGGGTCATAGTTGTGATCTATTCTTCATAAGAAAGTATGAGTGGGCTCGGCGCCTGTGGCTCAACGGGCTAAGGCGCCAGCCACGTACACCTGAGCTGGCGGGTTCGAATCCAGCCCCCGGGCCCGCCAAACAACAATGACGGCTGCAGCCAAAAAATGGCCGGGCGTTGTGGCGGGCGCCTGT
>CAUYRH010164107.1:0-23918 GCA_963574655.1 Perodicticus potto | reverse complement strand
AAATGGCAATTCTATTTTTAGATCTCTGAGTGTTCTCCAAACGTCCTTCCAAAGCGGATGTATTAGTTTGCATTCCCACCAGCAATGCAAAAGTGTTCCCTTTTCTCCACATCCACGCCAGCATCTCTGGTTTTGGGATTATGTTACATTAATCAGGTGGATAAAAATATCTCCGATTGTATGGGAAGCCCGCACACTGTACTCCAAGCTTGAATCATTGTACACAGTTATGACTCAATAAAAAATAATTTAAAAAAAAATAAAAAAATAAAAAAAAATAAAATTTAAATAACAAAAAAAAAAAAAAAAAAGGCCATGAAGGCTATGTTAAATAGTTCAATGAAAATATTTCAGATTGTATATGAAGTTTGCACATTGTGCCCCATGATTGCACCAATGTACACAATTATGATTTAATAAAAATTAAAAAAAAAAGAAAAGAAAAAAAAAGCCATACCAAAAAAAACAAAAACAAAAACAAAAAAAAACCAAATACCTGATTATCAATAGGTGATATTGTCTTATATTTTATATGGAAACTACAAGTTGTCAACTGAGTACCATCTCAGCTTCTTTCCTCTGCACTACTGTGCATACCAATGATGTTACCTATCAGTCTATTTTCTCCTATTTTAGAATAATCATATTTTATTTTGTTTTTAAAGACCTCAGAGACAGTAGAGCACAGTGGTTAAGAGAACAGTCTTTGTTTCCCAAAGACTTTTCTCCATCATTTGGGCCAGTTGGTCAACTTCGTTGTGTATCAGTTTCTTTCTCTCTAAAGTGAGTATGGTGAAGACATGTTCTTCATAGAAGTTCTGAAATAGATTTCATTAATCAAGACAGTGAAAATCAAACACTTTCTGATACATAGTATCTAATTCTGTTGGCTATTATTACTAATATGTATTACTGTTACTTCCTGTCTGGTCAAGGTCTCAGTTCACAGATTCCTTCCTCTAGGCTGAGTTTTCAGTCACTTCTCCACTGGCTCCTTCCTGGCTACTTAATCATTCACCACTCCTGGAAAACTTTTCTTCAACCTGATTTCTTAAATTTTGACCTTTCTTTTCACTGCTAAATTTTATGAAAGAGTAGTCTCATTCCGTTACCCTGATCCTACTTCTCTAACTATTCTGCATTCTTCAATCCACTACAACATGACCTCTATACATATGTTTTTTTCTCTATTGAAACTGCTTTCATTCAGGTCCACCATGACCTCCACAATGCGGCACATCTTCTGGTATCATGCCATGTAACCCATCTATGGCATTTGATGCCCTTGACCATGTAGAACTTCCGTCTATGACATTATAGGGAATCTCTGGGTTATGGATAAAATAGGTTCTGTAGGTTTGTTCTTAAGTTTAATTTGTATGTAAGTTGGAACAGGCACATTTATGTATTACCTGTAATAGCCTCATTTCTAAGTGTGAATCATATGTCCACCAGATATTTACAACTCAGGGATGTACTGTAATAGCCTCTGTAAGTGTGAGTTATACATAAGTCAAATGTTTGTAACTCAGAAAGCACCTGTACTCACTGTTCACTCCAACTGAACACTATTTTTGCTTTTTCTGTGTTTCATTTTGAACATGTGTTTAAAGAAGATGCGCCCCAGCATTTGGTAGTTTTTGTTTATTAAATCAGAGCTGTGTACATTAATGCAATCATGGGGTACAATGTGCTGGTTTTATATACAATTTGAAATATTTTCATCAAACTGGTTAACATAACCTTCACGGCCTTTTCTTAGTATTGTGTTAAGACATTCATATTTTATATCTGGTAAATTTCAGATGTACCCCATAAGATGCACCATTGATGTGGTCCCACCCGTTACCATCCCTCCACCCATCAGCCGCAGCATTTGATTATATAAATTTTTCCTGCAGCATATTCTGACAAAATACATCTTCAAGTGTCTATTGTATATGTCTGCTTCTCCAAATCCTGTACGTGTCCACATTTCTAATATGAAAAAGTCATTTTACATAGTTGGACTTGCCTTAGTCTGGGTCTTATAAATTTTCAATAAACATCATTCTTCTAGCTTCTTCTGTAGCCGCAATCTAATTATTGACCTCTTAGCTTCTACTCCCTTAAATATTCCACTCTGTTGCTTGAATTTTTCATCCTAAAATCACAATCCAATGTCTCTCTTCTATGGGAAAATATCAGATTCTACCATATTTATTGTAAAGTGAACCTCAAGTGTCAAGACTGAATTATATTTTATTGGTGTTGAGATGTGCCTGAAAGGATGAAAGAGTAGAAGTAGAGAAACCGGTGAGGAGGTTGCTGGTAAAAATTCATAACTTGGAACAGCAAGTAATGGAGGAAGTAGTAAGAAGTGGTTCTGTTCTGTATCTGTTTTGAATTTAAATCTAATGGGATTAGGTAGAGTCAATATGAGTTGTGAGAAAACATGTTGTGAAGGATGGCAAGGCATTTGAACAACTGCAAGGATGGAATTGCCCTTATTCTAGAAGAGAAAAAGAGATTTGGAAGGAGGTTAAAGACGAGTTTAGTTTTAGTTTTGAGAGTAGAAAGTTCACACATCCACGTGGCAATATGGTGTGTAACTGAGCCTGTGGTTTAGGGAAGAGGTTCAAACATATTGGGAAACATCAGTGCATAAAAGAGACTGAATGAAAGAGTTATGAGGATATAAAGGTTATAAAGAGAGGGAGCCACTGGGTATTTCAATATTCAGATGTTGGGAAAATTAAGAAAAAAATATCGAAGGAATATGAAAAGTGTGGCAAATAGGGAGATCAACTGAGACTGTAGGAACCTAGAATCAAAGCAAATATTAATAGGTAAAGGAAGTGATCAACTTTATCAAACACTCCTGGTAGAGTGGGTGTTAAGTAATATAAGACATGAGAAGAGGCTATCAGGTGACTTCAAAAAGGACATTTGTGGTGATGCAATAGAAGAAAACCCCCAATAGAGGGGATTTAGAGCAGAATTTGAAATGATAATCTTTTGAGGAGTTTTCTTTCAAACAGAAGAAGGTATATGAAGTGCTTACTAAAGAAACAAATGAAGTAGTCAGAGAATTTTTTTATGGGAGAAATAACATTTTTACATGTTGATGAAAAACTCAAACAAGGTAGAACAATTGATGAGATAGGAGACAGAAATAAAAATTGCTGAAGCAATGATCTTGCATTGAGAGAGTAGATGAGATTAGAAGGCAAAGGGGAAGTCTGGGCTATGTTATTTATTTTTTTTAATTTCTTTCAGTAGACTTAAAGGGTACAAATGATGTATGTTTTTTAAATTTCACTCTTCTTTTTAAAGTACTTTCAATATGACCTAGTAACATTTCTGATAACTACTCTAATTTCAACACAATGTTGAGCACAAATGATATTCCGAGATTTCTGGAAAGAAATGTGCTGTTTACGAAAGGATCTGTGATTGCATTTTTTATTTCAAAATATTAATGGGATACAGATTTTTTTAGTTACACAAATCACTTTTGTAATGCTTGGGTCATGGCTGTAAGTGTGCTCATCACTCAAATAATGTTCATTGTACCCATTAGGTAGGCATCATTCCCCGCCCCTTGATTTCCACTGAGTTTTATTTCCCTCTGTATACACATGTGCTCATAGGTTAGTTCCGATTTAATAACAAGAAAATGTGGTGTTTGTTTATCCATTCTTTAGATGCTTCACTTAGAAGAATGGTCTCTAGTTTCATCCAAATTGTTGCAAAAAGCATTAATTTATTCTTTTTATGGCTGAGTAATATAATACTCTGTGGTATACTTAAACCACATTTTATTAATCCACTTATGAATTGATGGGTATTTGAGTTGATTCCAAATCTTTTGCAATTGCAAATTATACTGTAATAAATATTTGAGTACAAGTGTCTTTATGATAAAAACATTTCTTTTCCTTTCAGTGGAAACCAAGTACTGGGATCACTAGATTGAATAGTAGGTCTACATTTTGTTCTTTGAGGAATCTCCACAATGTTTTCAATAGAGGAAATAGGCTTGTTTATTTGTAAGGAAATAAGGAAATAGCTTCTCAGAAGCTGAGGTAGGAGAATCACTTGAGCCAGGAGTTTGAGGTTGCAGTGAGCTGTGATGATGCCACTGCAACCTTCTAGCTGGGGTGACAGAGCAGACTCTGTCTCAAAAAAAAAAAATGTTTAGGAAGTAAAATTGTATGCTAAGACTTAATTATTACTGAAGAAAAAAATTTAAATAAATGTAGTGTAGCCTAAGTATACAGAGTTTATAAACTCTACAATAGTGAATGGAATGTCTTAGGTCTTCACATTCACTCACCAGTAGCTCATTTACTCACTCAGTGCTATACAAGTGTGTACCATAGTTTATATTTTATACCATATTTTTACTGTAATTTTAAAGAGACATATTTAGATATACAAATACTGACCATTGGGTTACAATTGCCTGTAGCATTCAGTATAGTAATACAGGGTGGCCATAAAGTTCTTGTGCAATTTCCATCCTATATAATGTACAAGTTTGTAGCCTGAGAGTACTAGGCCATACCATAGATCCTTGTTATGTAGTAGGCGGTACTATCCAGGTTTGTGTAAGATCACTCTCTGATATTTACACAAGGATGAGATCATTATGATGCATTTCTCGGAACACATCTCTGTTGTGAAGTGAAGCATAACTTTACCCCATGTCCACATGGATTAGGTCGGCAATCTTTGGATACATTGAATTGGAAACTTGCTTAATCTAAATTTTAAATTGAGGATCAGAATATGGCTTAAAATGATAACACAAGCTTTTGGAAATTGTAGTTGACTCACATTATGGCTGCTAAATAATTGCAATTTTGTTGCTATAATAAAAATTTATGCTTACTCATTGAAAGGGCTATTGTTTTCCTCTAAGTCTTTTTTCTTCAGAAAAAAGGAGATGGCAAAATTTACTATCAACTTTGTCTTTGAAAACCAGGAACAGGAATAAATACGATATTGTTTATGTGAGAGGTAAAAGTATTATAGGATGAAGGAAAAATTTCTATTTTATAATAGGATAATTGAGTTTTTCAATGACACAGGTTTTTAGAAGAAAGAATAAAATGGACATTTGTGCTCTAAAATTTTGGATTCAAACTATTTGATAACATTTCTTGTCAAACTGTTCTAACAGCTCCTATTGATTTTAGAATGCTCAAATAAAATGTTAACAAAAATAAAGAAAATATGCTTTTTCCTTTCTCTACACTTTGTGCCAAAAGACAAAGGTATATATTTTACTCTGTTAGCAGGTACCAAAAGAATTTACAATATGTTATCTTTCCAAGAGGAATAGTCCCAAAGGTTGCTAGAAAAAAATAATTAAAAAATATTGTACGTTTATGCTGCATTTTAGAATGTTCTGCAAGCTTAAAAGGATGTTTGGAGTTAAGTTTTAAAAAACAGTGGAATTTAGTGTAATAGGTTTGGCAGCAAAATCAGTGCAGTTCATGCAACTGATGAATTGATGCAGACCCAGCTGACTAACGCATACCATGTGTTTGCTTTGGCAGAGAATTTGGAAAAATAATTTAGAGAAAAATTATATTATTCAACAGATTTCACTTTTATTGTTTTGTGGGATTCAAAAAATTCTAATCAGACTTACAAAGGTAGAGTTCACATCTTCCCATTGATTGGAACCACATTTGGCTCTTTCATGGAAAAATGAAGATGGGAGAGAATAATTTTACTTGTTTGTTTTCATTCATATATTTCTTTTAATTACTTGCTTCTCATAAAGGGATTTATGACCAGTCATTTCTCAGTAGGTACTGTGACTATAAATTTATTCTAAGAACAATATTACAAAATGTACTTTATTAATATATCTAATATAATCATGGCATATAGAATCTTTTTTAGTGGCCAAGAATAGTACTGCCATTTGCAGTCATAACTAATTGTGGTATTCTAAGAATTTGTTTATATATGTAAATTCATATATTTGATTTTTTGTTCAGATGTAAGATTAAATCTTAGTTTTTGAAGATAAGTAGTTTTCAGAATATTGCTACAACAATTCAAAAGAGTTTTTTTGCCCATTAAAGTCTTGGAAATAACATTATTTACTGAAACCCAGACACATTAATGACATGATGGACCCAAGATTGGAAAGAGGTCAGATTCCATTTTATGGGGTTGAAAGTTGTTTCATACTCTCTTCTGACCTTTATAAGATAGATAATTGGCTCCTATTTTGTCTGTAGGAGCTGGAAAGACTATTTTCTTCTATGGATTATCTTGACTCTTCGTGTCCTGTTACTATGCCATGAATTCAGGAGGTAATCAAAAGACCTTCTCAATGAAGAATGAAAAATTCTTAATACTATAAGTTGTTCAGTCCAGCATACATAAATGTGTGGTGCTATTAGTCGGAAAAGAGTTGGAGACTGATGAAATAGACAACTAATTTTCTAAAGTAAGCACAAACATTATTTGAACAGAACTCCACCTTTTATTTTGATGTCAGATAAATTACTTACTGTGAGACTCAGTTGCATTTGTATAAAATGACCACACTAATAACTATCTAATTTCCAAGGTTGTTAGAAATATAAAATAAACTGGGCTATCTCTTGTGTTTGCTGCATGAGATCCTTCCTTCCCTCTCATTAGACTGCAATCTTAAAAGTAGGATTTTAAGAATTTTTAAAAAAATAAGGACATATTATGTCCTTAATAATAAAAGTCCAATGGGCTGAACTCTCCACCCTCCATATTAACAGAGTAATATACACATTTATTTTGTCTTCTAGTGAGTTCCTAGAAGGGCTAGACAGTGAATCTCACCAGTTTTATTTCTATTTATTATTCTACTTCTAGAATATTTTTGAGTATTATTAATATTCTCTAAGAAGGAGGAAAAAAGTAAGTAATAGCTAGTGACTTCCCAGAAACCAATGGTGTTGAGTGTGAGTGGAAGATGGTGATGCAATCATCCCTAGTGAAGCGGTTCGTCAGGGTTGCATGGAAAGGTTAAGTGCAGTTGTCAGCATATTCTCATGGGTGTTGAGAGAATATTCCAGAGAGAAACCACAACTGTTCAACAATGAGAAAGATTCATTGTATCTACTCCAAATAACTGTCTGAGATTGGCTTTATTATTTCTATTTTATTAATAAGAAAACCAATGATCCGATGTTAACCCCAATACCAAGTACCTAGTATGCAATGAAGCCAGAGTTCATCCAGCATGATCTGTCTTTGAAGGGTGAGGCTTTATTCTAGAACTTTCTCATAGTGTGATGGGGAGTCATAAGTATATGAATACATTCTCAAGAGACATTCTTTCATTTAATTTTCAGAACAAAACAAGTAGAAAGGCATTATCTTTCTCATTTATTATGGGGAGAAATTTAGAGATTAACTTTTTAAGGACAGAACTACTAATTCAGCAAGTAATGATTCAATTTCAATTCTTTCAGTTCCAAACTTATGCCGGTTTTATTACAACATGCTGCTTGAAGGCATGGAATCCACAACATTGAGGGGTAGGCATTTGGTGATAAAGTTTGGGGAATGTGATGGAAATGTACATGGAAGGGGAGTGTGTAAGAGCAGTATGGGAATCTACGGTGGAGCCTTTGTTGTGTGGGAGGCAGGGCCTTGCCTTGTACTCATCTCCTCGCTCTGGACTTTACTGCATTGCAGAATTACTTTCTTATTCCTTAAACCTTCCAGATTGTTCCAAGCTTCTGTACCTTGTGTTCTTCTCTGGGGGAGGTTCAACCTACAGCCTACAGGCTGCATGCAGATTACGTGATGTTGGATATTGTGAAAATCATGCACAGACCTATTTTTGGTTCATCAACTGCTGTTAATGTTTGTGTATTTAATATGTGGCCCAAGACAACTCTTCTTTTTTCAATGTTCAGCAGAGAAGAAAAAAGGCTGGCCACGCATCCCCTCCTTTTTTGCAAGAAAACGTTGCTTAACCTTGAGAACCCAGCTCAAAATTTCTTTCTTTCTTTCTTTTTTTTTGCAGTTTTTGGCTGGGGCTGGGTTTGAGCCCACGAGCTTTGGCATTTGGGGCCGGTGCCCTACTCCTTTAAGCCACAGGCATTGCCCCCTCAAAATTTATTTCTTTTGTAAATCTTTCCCTGCTCCAACAGATGTTGAATGTGGTGCTCTTTTCATGAAATCCTTTGATTTGGTATTGCCTTGAATACTTATCTCAGAATCATCATTTCTAGGACTAGGGAAGAATAAACTAGGGCTGCTGAGAGCTGATAGTCCTGAAAATTAACCAGTCCTTTATCCAATTTGATAATCTTGCAAGACTAGTTTAAATGATAAGTGGGCCTTTATCTAACAAATGCAATCAGTGTAGCCTAATTCTTGGTATACTCAATGAATCCCAAACAATAAAAAAAAATTCTTATAAGGGTAATGAAAGTGTCCTGAAAGTAGTGTGATGGTTGCAGAACTTTGTGGATATACTAAAACCACTAAATTATACACTTTAAAAAGAAAAAAGAAGACTGGTCTAAAATGCATTCTTTAGATCTCGGGATGAGAACAAATTGAAAACTTTATAAACATTCTCTCTCTGTTTTGTTAGCTTGAAATATTTTTTTTTTTTTGAGTTTTTTTTTTTTGGCCGGGGCTGGGTTTGAACCTGCCACCTCTGGCATATGGGGCCGGCGCCCTACTCACTGAGCCACAGGTGCTGCCCAGCTTGAAATATTTTAAAAGCTATCAGGGAATTATTCAAACCTTCCTGCCCACTCTGTCTTTTTTCCTCTCTCTCTCTTATCTCTCTCTCTCTCACATACACACATACACATACACACAAGCTACTGCTGACCTGAAACCTTGCATAAAGTTCCCGGAGATCCCCACCTCATCCCCATACTACATGGTCTGTCTTGGGTCTCTTACCATGCTTTGTAAGTAACAAGCAAACAAACACTATAATGAACAACTGAGGTTCAGAAGAATTAGCACCATTACATAGACTAAGGAAAAGTATGACCAACATTTGAATGAACTGGTCCTGTGTAGTGCGGGGGGCTTTTCTGAAAAAATAGTGCTTTGGTCGATTTGGTTTCAAGTTCAACATCCTGTTTCTGATGCATATTTATCAACACCCAGTCATTGTCTTTTATTAAAGGATTATTATTATATTACACATGTTTCCTTTGGCCATAAAATTTCAATTCAGCAGTAAAGTTAGATTTATTGACTAGGACAGCAAGGACTGTTGATTTTTTTCTCTACTTCATGCCAAGTCTATAGTGTATGGAAGAGTAAGGCAGTAGCTATTTATTGTTTTTCGAATACCATGATTGTTTCTATTCACACATTCACTGGGATTCAGGAGTTTTGCCAGTAGATTTATTGTTAGTACAAAATATAGTGATTAATTCATTAGCAGTTGTTTTATCTTTTTGTCCATTCATTGAACTTCCTGAATGTAAAACCAGGGTCATTAAATTTAAAAAAAAAAAAAAAAAAGGAAGAAGAAAGACTTATTAGAGTCAGCAAAGCAAAACATGAAATGAGAGTCAGAAATTAACTGGAAAATCTAGAATATTCAGTCAAAAATAAAAGGCTGCCTCAGCTGTGTTCATTGACCATACTCTCAGATAATCACTGGCCCTGACTTTACTTTGGGCTATATTGATCAAGGATAAAAATGAAGCAGAGATCTATGGTTTGATTTAATTATTGAAAATAAAAATGTTTGTCTTTGAAATATAACTTGGGTCATGGTCTTATAGTTTTGTGGACTGGTGCTAATGCTGAAAATTCTAGACGATTGCTTTTGTAATTCTTGGTCGGTCATCAATGTTTGGCTTGGGCATGGAAATACTAAAAAGTGGGCTTATTAAGTAATAAATACCTCCAAGTTGGCTGAACAACACAGCTTCAAAATGTGTCTGGCATTTCTGCATTATTTGTTAAACCCACAAAATGTAGATTTCTATCTCGAAGTTCTGTTCACTCACTTGTAACTACTTTAGGAAGTCATTTTACTATTTACTTCCACAGTGGAGCTGCAAGATCATTGTGGTACAACTTAACAGAAACAGCATGTTTATATTACTTTCCATATTTTTTTTTAAGACCAGGATTTATTATCCCTCAAGAAGTCCTTAACAGTTTTCTTTCTTAGGGTTTTTTTTTTTTTTTAAGAATAAGTCATAGACTCAATTAAGTTAATAATTTCTCACCCGAAGGCCACAAGGCCACAATGAATTTAATCTACACTTTTGGAGAATATTACTCACTCTGCCTTTGGAGACCATTGCCCAATATTTAAAGGGGAAAAAAAATCAGAATATAAGAAATCTTTTCTGGAAGGCTACATTTCCCAGATTTTTTTCTGCTTTGAAAACACATTTGAATATTTTAAAATGAAATTGTATGTAATAAATTGAAGCTCTCTCTTTGAATCTACCTACTCTTTTGGGAATGAAAGGTACTGAAAATTCCATTCTGGTCAAGTAAAAAAATTTTAACGACCTGTCCAGTAGTTGCATATTAGCTTGCCATTACATTGCCAGAACAAATGAAAATTCATTGCCTGCTATTGGAACCCATGGAATAAGGTAACACTTCATTTTTTGAGCATTAGCAGGGGAATGAATTATTCCATTTAAGTGAATTTTCCACATAAATGTTCCAGAGTTATCTTATAAAGCAAAAATCAGGGCATACTGGTCTCTTGCTGAAAACCTTCAGTGGGTTCCATTGTCTACAGAATATCCATTGCTGTATAATCT
Organism: Perodicticus potto; assembly: GCA_963574655.1. NCBI lineage: Eukaryota > Metazoa > Chordata > Mammalia > Primates > Lorisidae > Perodicticus > Perodicticus potto. The sequence goes on along the minus strand of CAUYRH010164107.1, from coordinate 13,155 downwards.
ATCATTTCAGACTGATCTGCCTTCAATTCCCTGATCACCTGTGGCCTACTTCGTTTTGCTCACTATTATCTGGATCTATCATGCTCCTTTAATTCTTTGATTCCCAGATGCTATGACTGGTGGCCATGAATGCTGTGCTCCCCTTCCTGCACTTGACATAGTCTTACTCACTTTAAAGGTGACTCACCTTCAGAGTTACTTTTTCTAATATAATATTTGGCTCTATGTCATTTACTAACATTTTTCTTTCTGTTTTCATGCTCCAAGGTATGTCTTCAGTATAGAAACCATACTGTATTATAAGTCCAGGCTCCTGTCAATTCATGAGTGGGTTAACAGCTTAATTTTTTTTAATATTAGCCTTTCTAAGTAAATTGTAAGCTTATAGTAGGGAGAGAGCATGTAGTCAGCCCCAAACCTCAAAGAGACCGTTAAAAAACTTTGGTGTAAGAGACTTACATAGTGTGAGACACACAGTGTTATTTTTTGTTTTCTTTGGCTGTTGTAACAAATTGCCAAAACCTGAATGTATTAAAATGTCAGAAACTGAAAATAAGGTTTCAGCGGGGCCACTCTCCTTCTAGAAACCATGGGACAGAATCTGTTTTGTGCCTTTTCTAAATTCTGGAGCCAGTAATTCTTGGCATTCCTTGGCTTGTAGCCACATCCCTCCAATCTCTGCCTCCATCTTTAATCACTTTGTACTATGTATGACCATCACATGACCCCATCCACCTTTCTAAGGATCTAAGGATCAATTGTATTTAGGGTCCACCTTTATGATCTAGGATTAGCTCTTCTTCTCTAGACAACTGAATCTCCTTTCCTTTCCTTTTCTGCCATATAAGGTTATATTCACAAGTTCCAGGCTTTAGACCATGAAAATATTGTGGGGAGCCATTATTGGTTGATCACACAGAGTTGACAAAGTTTTTAAGCTAAATTACCCATTTAAATACTAATACTTTCAAAATAATAAACTATATCTCGTACATCTTTGTTTTTTAAATCAGAGCATGACATTTAAATCATAATTTAATATTTGTTGATATCAGTGTCTTCAGATTTTCAAAATGAAACTATACTTTTAGTTATGGATTAATTTTAGGCTCCTAGGAAAACCTTTAAGCTCCTCTATAAAGGGATTAGGACTGCAGCAGTTATTAAGCATCTATGTAATGTGGAGCTATACAAACAAATAACATCCACTTTTTTCTGTTTAATGAGATAACTAATCAGCATGGAAAACAGACATGGAAATAGAGTTTCAACAATAAAATATGCGATTGCTGTGCAGCTAACGAGTTAAGAAAACCTTTTAGTTTTTTATGTGAGAAGTTAACATTTGGTAACCTATGTCCTTCCTTCCTTCCTTCCTTCCTTCCTTCCTTCCTTCCTTCCTTCCTTGACAGAATCTCACTCTGTTGCCCTTGGTAGAGTACCATAGCATCATCATAGCTCATAGCAACTTTAAATGTTTGGGCTCAAGCAATCCTCTGACCTCAGCCTCCTGAGTAGCTGGGACTACAGGTGCCCACAATGATTCCTAGCTACTTTTTTTCTATGTGTAGTAGACACAGGGTCTCACTCTTACTCAAGCTGGTGTCCAACTCTTTAACTCAAGTGATCCACTCACCTCCCAGAACACTAGTCTTATAGGTGTGAGCTGCTTCAACTGGGCATCTGGTAAATTTTCTATCTTTATTCCCTTGGGAGCCTGGTAATAGTAATGTATCAGCTGTGTTTTTGATAATATTGGCTATGATAAAAAAGACTATTGGTTGGCAAATTGCATCTAGACTTAGGAGAAATGTAAATGAATGACTTTAAGTATAAATAAACTGTAAATAGCAGATGAGGATGTCATAGAAGTATTGTCAGGCAGTTTGAAGGGCCTAAGAGGTTGGAAATAGTAATTCATGATAGATCCAAGCTATATAGTTGTGTGACTTTTTCTAGCATTGTCTAGTCTCCAGTAGGAAGAGAAAAGATGGATTATAGAATTGTTCAAGGTTAGAATTTTGCTTGGTTAGTTTTGGTGGAGTAATTAGGGTGCTAGGGACTTAGAGGTGCTAGCTAAAGTAGTTTTAGTGATTAAAAAAATATGGGGTCTAGGGAATGATAAGTGGATAAAAAGGAACGGAACTGCTAGATTGGAAGGGAATGGAAGCCTCAAGGATCTTTGCCCTTCTCAGTGGTAGAAGAAGAGATGTGAGCAAGGGCATGAATTGAAAGGAAAGGACATGGTGGTTGTTGAGTTGTTTCTCTAAATAGAAGAAACCAAACATGGAACAATTGTGGTGACAGGGATGTGCCCTGGGAGTGAGTGACTGAAGCAGAGGGTAGTTTGAAGATAACTGAAATCAAGGAAGTTCAGAAATTATAATGCTACTGTGTGGAATGAATTATCTCTCTAGGTATTGAGATCACTCAAGATGATAAAAGCCCTTGGGTAGAGACTTGAGCTGAGCTACAAATCCCTAAAAAACTAGATGAGTTACTTGGAGGTCAGCAGATCATAGCACCAAGAGGAGGAAAGAGATTGAAAGAATAATGAGCTGTTACACAGAGGCTCTCAGGTGGTCAATGGGTGGGAGGAGACACCTTACATGGAAGAGGAAGCTTTGTCTATGACAGTAAGGTAAATAGCCATTTTCTGAAGGGGGTGGTGAGTGCTTGTAATGGAGCAGAGATTCCGGAGGACTCTGTGCTATTAACTGGGGTTATAAGAGAAGAGTTGTGGGAAGAGAGGCAATTAATTGTGCAAAACTTGTGAAGAAAACATAATTTAGTTAGGCAATGACAGTAAAAGACAGGAAGTCCTGGAAAAGGCAGTGACAAAGAATTAGAAGAGATAAAAGATGCGTGGATAGACCTGAATGGCCCGAAACACATCAACTCTGAGGTCAGTCATTCTGGTTTAGGGTCCTCAGAGGTAACTGGCTTGGTTCCTGTGAGGCAGATAGGAAGCTCAAAAGGTGGTGAAGGACTTGACGTCAGCTGGGAATGGGTGGTGAGGACTTGACACTTTAATTACTTCTTACTACAATTAAGGGTGAATGAATGTTTTCTAATTGCAAATTATGTCATCTTCAAATCTACTGCTTTAAATCTATTTAGGGACTGGAATTGGATTTAAAGTTGTGCTAAAATCAGGGGCCTCTGTTCAGTAAAATTTCTTTTGTATAATAGTCTTTCCCCCAGCTCTGGTGTTTTACCTTATTTCAGAGTATTGAGTAGATGGGATATTTTCACAGCAAGATTTTAGAATGTAAAAGTCTAGTTTCCTTTGTATACCCTGTATAATTTCCTTCTCTTATATTTAGAATAAAGATTTTCTTTATTAAATTGGAGGATGAAAGTGTTTAATAGCTTTTAATATGTCAAACATTAGTTTTTACCTGCTTAGGTGAAGTCCTAATTTGTGGAAGCAATGAATTGAGCATTCATTAGTTTTATAGCTAAAAATCTAACTACTTATCCATGTTTTATAAATAATATAAATTTGAGTATAATATTTTGCTTCTTATTTGCTACTTTTCTAATATTTTCAGCTAGGAAAAGTCAAGTCTAGGGATTACTTATCCCTGACTCTGGCTGCTCTGTTCTAATGTTCTAACTCAGGAGTTCACAAGCAGATGTCTTCCCTTGATGTGTTTCCATTCTCAGTTTGGATGAGCAGTCATGACCTATAGGCCCAACATTGCCAGCAATTTGAGAATTGACGGTTTAGAACATTTGGTTTAGACTGAAAGATTTTTTCACACTGACAGAGAAGTTATCTTCCTTACAGATCCTTAAAAATATTTTCTTTGACTTGAGCTAATTTTCTCACATAATTTCATTACATTCTTGGCATCATAAATTCATAACTTAAATTGTGCTAAAATGAAAGCTGTGGCATATTAATATTTTTAATAGGTCAACTTACTTTTGTCTCCTGTATCCCTTATGTTGACTTTCTCATCTCAAGCTTGTTATGAATAAATTATAAATGTGATATTGAGATTTTAAAATGTTTTAACCTTTCAAGGTTTTTCAAGAAACAGTCTTAAAGGCAAAGAATACATTTTCTTTTATGAATTATGGAATTCATTATGTACATTCTCACTGAATATATACATAGAAGTGATTCTAAACAGGTTGTTAAAACCTACTCTTCTGTTAAATATATAGATTAAATAAAACTCTTGATAATAGGCTTTGAATATCTTATAAAATAATTTTCCACATATAACAAGTTTTAAAATGAAATTTTTATAGTTTTCAACCTTAAATCTGGCTAGAATAAAAATTCTTTTTAATTTGACTAAAGTTTGAAAACAAACCAAAAATAATTTTAAATTCCTTTTCATACTATATTGGTGTATTGAGTTAGAATAATTCCAGAATTTTTTTTTTTAGGTAACAAATCATAGCTGAAAAAAATGGACCAATATCTCATCCTTTTTATGCTCTTTTATAAATGTTTTCTATGACAGCAGTATTATTAAACTTGAGAAAGTTACAGTTATCTGAATCCAAATCATCTGTCCCCATTTCCTTTATTAATGCTAGGAGATTAAAATGAAAATTATTCTTTATTTCACACAAAGCTGAAGATAAGCCATTATTGGTTTTGTTCCCCCAGCCCTGGGAAAAAGTTCATTACACTCAAAACTTTAAATTAAAGCAAGAGAATACTGTGACTCATAGTAGATTAAAAACCACATCCCTTAGTTTATTCTTGGAGTTATTCTTAGACATTTATTGGCAATATATATGTATATATCTTCTTTTTAATAAGCGATGTTGTCAGCATTAAGTGTAACTCATTATGGAAATGACAAATATAATGCAGCAGAAGATATTACCTTTAATAAGAAATAATTCTAAGACTTGCTCATCACAGACTCTGAGATGTCTTAAAACAGCTTTCTTAAGACTCTGCAAGTGTTTGGGTACCCAGTGACTACGATTTAATAAGAAAAAGTAGTACTTTGGATTTAAACCCATTTGGATCTCATTTAACTGAGCTGTTTAGCAATGTTTTGTTTTAAATAAATAGAAGGACTATTTTCTCTGCAAATTCTCATTCTTTGGCTGTGCTTTCAGGTAGGCTCTGCTCTTGTGCTGCCCTGACATTTCACTCCTAATTCCTGGGCAAAGATTACAGCAGTTTAGCTTATGAAGAAGAACAGGAATTTGTTTTTTGCTGTTGACATCTCACTTGGTTATTTCCTACCTCTTTGAAAAGGTGACTTTGCTCCTTATCTGGTCTTCCTCTAGATCTCTGCCTCCCCTAGTTTCTATTTCCTGAAACTGTTGACGTCTTTCATCACAAGTGCAGTCCTGCCAAGCTCTCAAACTAATTCTAATCTGAGCAAGAAGTGTAATAACAAATCCACCAAGTCTGGAATTACTCTTGCTATTATAATCTGAGCACCTGGTGCTGTAAGCTCAACTGCGACACCTTTGACCCAGAGAGAGACATTATCTTTATTATCCTGGTCAGGAAACAATCAGCCCTGCCCAAGACTGAGACCCCAACTTCCTCAGTACTCAGTAGATTGAATGGAGCTTGTTTTTACAGATTGGCTTAATTCATACATCTGGGTTTCTGCTTAGATTTTCCTGTCTAGGATGCGTTTCTGTCCCAGGCATAGTCTATTTGACTGGAGCCCTTACATCCTGCCTAGTTTTGCTAATCTCTTTCACCAGGGTGCTAATCTCATCTCTGCTTTTTGTTCCTTTGTGAACAATCATCTGATTACATAGACCAGGAGGCCTCAAACTTTTTAAACAGGGGGCCAGTTCACTGTCCCTCAGACCTTTGGCGGGCTGGACTATAGTTTAAAAAAGAAACTATGAGCAAATTCCTGTGCATACTGCACATATCTTATTTTGAAGTAAAAAAGCAAAACAGAAACAAATACAATATTTAAAATGAAGAACAAATAAAGTTAAATAAACAAACTTACCAGTATTTCAATGGGAACTATGGGCCTGCTTTTGGCTAATGAGATTTTCAATGTCCATTTCCATATTTGTCACTGCTAGTCGTAACAAGTGAGGCAAGTGTGCATCAGTTAGTCTATATTCGGTTGGAGATTTCAGATGGAAAAAGTCTGTTCACAGACATAAGTGCTTCCAAGGATGGTTGCCATTTTGAGTGCATGGTTCCTCAGATTAGGATATGTCTCAGAGGAGAGAGATGCATAGAAATTAGGAAGGCTGCTTGACTTGAATGTGTCTTTCAGAGAGTCACAATTCTGCAGTTCAGCTAGTTCCATTTGGTAAATTGTATCCACTTTTTCTTTCTTTCTTTTTTAAATTTCAGGATACTTTTTTCTTAAAACAGGTCACGACACTAAGCTTTTGGCCCATTCTGCCACTGCACAAGCTTCAAATGCTTGCTGAGCAGCAGAGGGGTGCTCTTTCATAGCATGTCTGAAAAGTGAATAAAAATCCATATAAAACAAACATTCAAATAGTTTCCATAGGAACACAGATAAGTGTGACCCCATCTCCTAATCTTACGTATTGCTGCATCTGTGCCAATCCTCCTCGACTTTTCAAAACTAGCAATAATTAAGTTAAATGGTCCCCCCAAATCCCTCAATTAAAGCTAAACTCGCATTTCACAGTTACAGAATGATATCTACACATTAATGAAGCACAGGTTGCTCGGTGACATTTCATTCCACTTTCCCAAGCACAAGACACAGGCAGAGTGCCAACATCCTGCTCTTCTACTTTGGGTAGGTAGTCGTGGTTCTAGATTGGCTGCACGAGTTGCCACATCAGTCCTGACATCACATAGTAGATAGTTGGCCTCTGGAATCCATTGAAAATAGAAGCATCAGCTACAGTGTAAGCACCCATATTTTCAAAGAGCATCCAGGGGCCCACATGCATTTCTGGCAGGTCACAGCACTCAACTATCAGGTCAAGGCCTTTGCATGTTGGTCCCCATATGCTGGATGAATAATACTTCTCATCTGGTTTAGGTCTCTTTTGCAGAAGAGATTTACATCAGCATGATCATAAAGGATGCAATTAAATGATCCATATACTCCATCATTGATGTAATACATAAAGATTTGTTCGTTGGACTCATCTTCATCAACAGAGCCTATCTATTCCTTTAATACAATTTTTTTGACAATGATATTAACTGCAAGTGTGAAGGCTGATGCAACATAATATCTGCCTGGCTCAGCTATGATTCTCACTCCAGAGTCTAATGGAAAGTACTTGTCCAATGCTGGATTGATTACACCAGTGATCTCTTCAAATTGAAGGTTCACATCCTCAGATTCAGGAAAGCCACCACTAATATCAAGCAGGTAGATGCTGAAACCAACCTCAGCTCTCATGTCAAAGACACAGCGGGCATCAGAGATCGCCTGTACAAAGGTCTCAGGATCAGTACAGCCACTTCCTATGTGGAAGCTGACACCAATGACATCAATATTTAGATCTTTTGCCCGTTCCAAAAGAAGTCTGCTGGTTTTGAGTGTGGCACCAACTTTAACACTGAGTCGACAGACTGCTTTGGAAGCATCAGTGGCAATCCGCAAAACCAACTTGGCCTTTGGATGTGCTCTGGCAACTTTCATCAACTTGACTTCACTGTCAAAAGTCATCATCTGGACCCCATTATTGGCAGTATACTTCATTTGAGACACTTGTTTACAAGGATTTGCATAGATAATCCTCTCTGGAGGCACTCCGAGACTTTGCACCAATTGTATTTCAGTCTTGGTAGCACAGTCAAATCCTGTCCCAATGGCAGCGAGGGTCTTCACAATGGCTCTACTGTCATTATATTTGACTGCATAAAAGGGAGTGACATGAGGAAGAGCTTTTAGATTTTCTTCAGTGTTTCTTCAGAACATCTCCAAGTTCTGCTACATAGAAGGCATCCTTATCATCAGAAGAGGAAACTTCATTTATTTTTTTGGTCCAGAACGTCCTTGGCAGTAAAACCTTCATCAAGCAAGTGGCAGTCAAACTCTCCATTACTAATGTTGTTCATGGTTTCTTGATGTTTCTTTGAAAAACTAAGAGAAGGAATTTAAAGAAATAATTCCAGCTTCTCACACAGGCAATTCTCCAGGAATTCTGAATCCCACTGCATGTGTCCTCTGAGCAACAGTGGAAACATTCTTAGAGCATCCGGGCACAGCAGGCCAGTCCCATGGAGAAGCTGGAAAGCCACCAGCACAGAGCCGGAGCCGGAGCTGCAGGAGCACTAGGCTGCCCGCACCCATCAGCACCTGGCTCCCACCTGCCGAGAGTCAGCCCAAGGTGGGGCTGGAGCAGCAACTTCAGGGACTGACCTCCACATTTTCAATGTCAATAGAAAATGGGTTATGGAAAAGCTGTATGTCCTGTTCATGGAGATGAAGCTCTTTAAATCTAAATTGAAACTCCTTTTGCAACTTTTCCAGTGAATCCACACATGTTTTATTTGGGAATGCAACTCTTCACAGGATTGGGAGCTTCCTAAACTCAGGGATCATTAACAGTGACAAACCCACCATCTGCCCAGCATTCACTGAGGCTGCTCTATGCTTCTCTCTTGGAACTTGGTGGGACAGGGGGAGAACTGACTCAAACATGAAACCCTTGCTGCTTGCTGTGCTGTGAATAATAAAGCACTTTGTCTCTAACCCTAGTCTTATGTCTTCTTCTCGTTTGTAGGAAACTGTAATAGGCTAAACTCTCAGACCCTTCAGAGGCCTCGCAACTGTCCCACCACAGTTTGGTGAAGTGGAAAGAATTGCAGACTTTCAAGTAACCTGCCCCAGAATTTCAACTCAGTGTTCTGTGATCTCAGAAATTAATAACCCCTGCTTAAGTTTCCTCATTCATAATACGAATTATTATTGTTGCTGAGGATTAGAGAATGCTTGTGTTACATATGTGTTACATATACATATTTTCTGGGTCATGAAGCCTGAAGCCTGTATATCTGGTCTTCAAAGCCACTTTCTTTGAATGGATCTGATAAGAAATATCATTCAACATATATACTAACTCTCCCGTTTCTTGTTCCACTCATATCAAATGTGATAACTATTATAAAAAATACTTTCAATGTCTCTAGATGGTTTGGGGAAAATTATTCACTAGATAGTTTTAGGGAAAAATAGTCTATTAATTTAGAAGTATTGGTTTAATTGAGAACCTTGCCTCCTGGATGATGTTATATTTTCCATACATTATACATTTCTCCTCAAAATTAAAAAAAAAAATTCTACCTACTTAAAAACTTCACCTCTTCCTACTTTCTACATTATAAAAATTCTACATGGAATTTTCACTGACTGCAGCTGTTGAAGTAGATATAGTATGATTACTGCTAAAATATTACCACTGTGCAATCATTCAGTTAGCCCTAAAATCTTCCTCAAATCTATAGAGAAAGCTGACCAGATGCACTGTATGACCAGTTGATCCTGTGAAAATGGGATTAGTGATGCTGAAAACAGTTTTTCACTTTCAGGAGTGCATGTGTTGTATAAGGTTGTGTATTTTTAGTATAATGCATTTTTAAAAGCATGCGAGAAAAGATTCATTATATTATTTAATCTACTTGAAAGATCACGTGTCTACAATGAAGATCAGATGTGAAATACTTATGTATTATTATTATTTTTTTATTTTGTTTATTTTTACATATGCAAGTGTTTATTAGTTTTCCACTTTTTGCCTTCACAGAATTAAAAAGGCTTAAAATTTAATAACAATAACAATGTTTAAGATAAGGACTAGAAACAAAAACCTTGTAAAGAATGAAGATAAATACATTCAGAAAAGAAATCAGATGATTATTGTATTGAAATATCAAGCAATAATAATAATAATGATGATGGAAAGAAAGTAACATTCACATTGTCAAAAGTATGTCTATTATACAATACTTTGACTCTGAGGTTCAGTATGGAGTCATCAGTTAACTTCTTATTTTTTTTCCAAAGTCTCGAAAAATAGACAACTAATATTTATAAATAAAAGTAAAAGATAATTTAAAAACATATCATGCCAAATGTTATAAACAATAGGAAAAGAAGAAATACTTCAAAATCATTCTACTTGATCTGGATACACCTGATATTAAAATTGGAGAAAATATATTGTTATAAAGGGAAATTCCAAACATATTTCACTTATAAATGAGGATGCAATATCTTAACAGATAATAAGATTAACCTGTCAACAGATTAACAAGTTGAGTTAAAAATTAACCAAGTAATATACTTTGGTTAAATCCAATTTATGTGAGAATTGGTCGCTATTTTCTTTCTTTCTTTTTTTTGTTTTCATCTATTATTATTTATATGTAAAAATTATGGATATATTTGTATATCAATTCATTTAACGATTCTGGTTTAAAAATTGGTTAGTTACCTTATATCTGCTTTTTTATTATTCCTAATTGGCTGAAATATTATGTTTATTTTCATCTTTTCACTTATTTATTCACAAAATACCTTGCTCCAAAAAGGATTAGATAATTTATAATGAAACACATGCTTTAATTAAATGCACATGAAATAAATAATAAATGAGGCATTTGGAGCAAACAGAAAAGAGCCCATAAGATTTCAAGCAAACAATACAAAAGTTGAGTCATGTTCAATTTAATGATTCATAAGGTCCAGGAGATAATCAGAAAGATAATTTTCTTCTCATTTCAAAAAGAGATTTTTCCTACTAAATATAAAGGTAAAATTTAAATATTACATAAAACTCCCTTTGGTGTCAGAACAGCTTCTGAGATGACGTAAATGAAAAATGAGCATACACTTACTTAAAAAAAAATCGGAAGAATTACTTTTAAAACCCATTTGAAGATTTTGGAATAACACACCATTTCTGGTATTTTGGAGGAAATTGTGAAATATAAATGTTATTCACCAGGTGGTGCTCTAGCCATCTGAAATAAAGTCTACAGTATCACAGCCCAATCTTCAGGTACTCAAACATAACTTTTAAAGTGTTCTCCCTTCTTTTTTCCTCTTTTTCCTTCTCATAACCCTCTATCAAATGCACCACTTTACGGATGCTTTATGTTGAGATTACTTGCATCACAACTAGAGAGATTGTGACCAGAGAGCATGGACACTTAGGTAATTCACAAAATGGTACAGTCATATTTAACCAAGACTGACATGCTGAAATACATTTCTTGCCTTAAAGTTACTTCATATTTTTCTCATGGAAAACACTAACATCTGATGATCATACCATGTCCTTTGAACAAATAAATGTATTATTATACAAATACAGTAACATAGAGATTTCTAATAAAGATAGTATGCCTTTTGTCCCAGGGGTTCAAAGTCTATATTCAAATGTGAGTATAAAAATATTTTGGTATTATAAATTTTGATAGTAGATTTTTGCAATGTAAAAATTGTAATTGCTCTATGAAAATAGGAGGGTATAGGTTTAATTTATTGGAGATTGACTTTCTCTTGATAAGTAGAGATTTATGGCAGCTAACCAGAGGTGTTTTATATTTGCTGATGTTGTCTAAGGGGTGAGTCAATGAGTAATGGTATGACATGGTCTTACAATAAGACTTAAAGCAAGCAAGCAAACCACTACCTCTTTTGAGCCCTTAGTATATGGGTCAGGACTATCCTACGTGGTTCCTTTGCCTCTTTGGCCTCCACCAATGCATGTTGTTTATGCTTATGTATCAGAAGTGAATTTTTATTAAATTAAATTTAATGGAATAAATGTTTATAAGCTGGAGTGACATATTTCAGATAGATCTAAATAGCAAATTATAAGAAAACCATGTTCAATTACTCAGGAGGCTCAGGCAAGATGATTGCTTGAACCCTGGAGTTTGAGGTTGCTGTGAGCTAGGCTTCCCCACCAGGCACTCTAGTCTAGGATAAACAGAGACTCTGTCAAAAATAAAATAAAATAAAATAGAAACATAAGATGTATTCTTGACAAGCAAGGTAGAGAGTCTTAACATAGGGAGTTTTGAAATGAAGGGACAAATGAACAACCAGTGCCTTAAAATGTGTTCAGGAAATGATGATAGCTTTAAAAGGATGAAACTTTTCTAGGTATAAATATTATTTTGGTTAAATCTATGTTGATTTTTTTTCCCCTTTAGCCAGCCTAAGTTTCTTGAGTGGGGGCCTAAGTTTCTTGAGTGGGGTGTTTAAGCCATTCACATTTATTGAAAGAATTGATAAGTGGGGGAGATTTCTGTTCATCTAGTTCATCCACGTGCAAGGCAGTTCTGAGTACTTCCTGCAGGGCAAGTCTGATCTTGACAAATTCCTTCAGCTTTTGCTTGTCTGAGAAAGTCTTTATTTCTCCCTCATATAAGAAAATTACTTTTGCAAGATATAAAATTGTAGGCTGACCATTATCCTATTTTAGAAGACTGAGAATAGGCCTCCATTCCCTTCTGGCTTGCAGAGTCTCAGTTGAGAAGTCTGCAGTTTCAGAAGTTTTCCTTTTGTAACTTATCTGATTCTTTCTTTCTTTCTTTGTTTCTTTCTTTCTTTCTTTCTGTGTTTCTTTGTTTGTTTCTTTCTCTCTCTCTCTCTTTCTTTCTTTCCTTTCTTTCTCTCTCTCTATTCTCTCTCTCTCTCACTCTCTCTCTCTCTCTCTTTCTGACAGAACCTCAAGCTTTCACCTTGGGTGGAGAGTTGTGGCACCATAGCTCACAGCAACCTCCAACTCCTGGGCTCAAGGGATTCTCCTCCGCCTCCACCTCCCAAGTAGCTGGGACTCTAGGCACCCACCACCATGCCAGGCTATTTTTTGGTTGCAGCCCTCATTGTTGTTTGGCGGGCCCAGGCTGGATTCAAACCTGTCAGCTCAGGTGTATGTGGCTGGCGACTTAGCCACTTGAGCCACAGGTGCCAAACCAGCCCCTTCCTGACCTTATAATGAAACTTCCAGAAGCTCCCATTGCAGTTGTAAACTGTCATGGTGCCGGTGGGTGTGATGTTTACTATGTTAATAAGGGTAGTTCGTTTGGGGACACTATCACCTCAACTGTGTTCATGTCCCAAGTAAACGAATGCCTCCCCTTTCCCTTAGATAAAGACATTATAGCTAAAGAACAATAACTAAAGGGTCCCTGTTGGTTGCGTTTGTCGTAGCTAAGCATGTTCACATTCTTGTGAC
>CAUYRH010164099.1:0-29059 GCA_963574655.1 Perodicticus potto | reverse complement strand
TTGCTTTATTTTCCACTGCCTTTTATACCCACTACTGCACCTATATACCATTAATCAATAATCAATGACTTTATCTTACAAAATCGGTCTCATGACCAGGCTCAACCGAGCCCAGTGCCTAATCAATCTACGGATTAACTGATACACATTCCACGACCTCACTACAAGATTACTTTTTTAACTTTTTAATTAAAACCATGCCCTAAAATACTTTCCTTAAACAAAGATAAGAACTTCAAGGGAGGTGGTTGCTTGAATACCACACCTTTCACATGACCATCTGAAGGCAGCAATCCATCTCTAAAAAACAAACAGGAAATCGCTGAGATATGCAGCTGTTTTGCTTGCAAGCAGCTGCCGTCTGCGGCCTTTGTCTCTTAGGCATTTATAGCCTCAGAGGCCATTTTATGGGGTTCTATCTAGGTCTCTGACTGAAAGTTATTAGAAAGATTTCTTGCTTGCCTTCAAAATATGGCTCAAGTAAAGGCATATATAGGATTTCTGCCTATATTTCTGCATACTCAGGCTCTGCTACATTAAGAGGTTCTGCTTTTCAAGAGGGAATACTTCCACCAGGGGACACTTCAAGAGTTCTACCAAACCTGAAGCTCAAATTACCTTGTGGTCACTTTAGGATCCTCATTTTGGTACACTAATAGGCAAAGAAAGGGTTGCTGCTGCATAATAAAGACAGAGACTGCAACAAGTGTGTAGGAAACTGTTGTCATTGACTTGTAAGGAAAATAGTAATTTTTACATAACTATTGAAACGAGGAAGTGATTTATAATGAGATATTTAGTAACTTCCCACTACATAACTACATATAGTTTCTACACCAGATTCCATTTTTAAACAGTGATGTATACCTAGTGGATATCTTTCAATGATATTCATCAGGACAAAATCTATGTTAAATTTAAATATCTGTGGTGTAGGAGTTGGTTTATTTTTCATATAAAAATGTGGACAATTCACTGCTTATTAATATATACATATTTACTTTCCAGAACATTCCATGGATACCTATGTCAAAATAAATTTGTATTGTTTTTACCCAATTCTCTCTAAGCCACAGGGATCCATTTTGGTGAGGGTTAATGGATAAAATGGATAATCTTCTTAAATTCTTCCAGCAAGACCTTCACCACAATTTCAGCCAAATCCTCATGGTTTTAATAATGGTATTGTATGCCATAAAAACATATTTTGTTGCATGCTATCCCCAGTGTTCCTTATGAGTTTACTATTTTGGGCTTGTTCTAGATACTGTGCTAACTCTACATATGAGGCTCAGCTCCAAGTTATCAAGATAGCAAAATGATGATTTATGGTCACTGGAGCAATATTGCTACCTGCTAATACAGGTAACCCACCTGGACTTCAAAAAATTTAGAGAACCTAGCTATTGTCAAATGGAATAGTGAGAGTTATTCTTCATTGATGATAGCAGTGTTTTTAAGGTTAATATCTTATGCGTTTATAAGTGGTTGCTGATTTGGAAATTACTGTGGCATTAAGATTTTGCCTCAATGGTGATAATAATAGACATTATAATACATTAGTCAGTGGTGTGCCCATGTATTATTTTAGGTTATCTGAGTATTTTATACAGGTTGCCACATTTAAACCTCACAGCAAACCTGTGATACAAAATTAAGAGTGACGTTCATTTATTTACTTGTTTTTTGAAATAGAATCTCACTCTGTCACCCTTGGTAGAGTACTGTGGCATCATAGCTCACAGCAACTTCCTCAAACTCCTGGGCTCAGGTGATCCTCTTGCCTCAACCTCCTGAGTAGCTGAGACTACAGGTGCCCGCCACAACGCCTGGCTAGTTTTTCTATAGTTAGTAGAGACAGGGTCTCACTCTTGTTCAGGCTGTCCTCAAATTCCTCTACCTGTCCTCAAGCCATCTACCTGCCTTGGCATCCCAAAGTGCTAGGATTATAGAGGTGTGGGCCACCGTGCCCGGTGAAAAGTGATGTTTAAATGATATGGGTATTGCTTGACTCAAATGAAATGATTTTGAAATGTATACTGACTAATGATTAAGCATTGAGTAAATACCTATGTTTTTAAATAAATTTTAAAATTTAAGCAAATGTGATCATTCAGAGAAGAAAATCATTAGTGACTGTCAAAAGATTTTGTAAGTTCCCACAGAAATGAAATGATATAAATTGTTCTAATATTTTTTCATAAAACAAATTTTTCTTCTTAACTTAATAATAAATATACTGTTGTCTCGCCATAACTAGGGCGCCTGAGCAAATACATTCAAGTTTGAAATATATCAATTTTATACCTCTTTCTTAACTACTATTAACTTTATCACTCAATCCTTATATCAAACCTGTGATTTTGAATCAGAATATACTATGGCACGGGATTTTTGTCAGGGTCAAATGAGATTAATTCTCATTACAATTTTTTTTGTTTTTGAGACAGAGCCTTGATCTGTCGCCCTCAGTAGAGTGCTGTGGCATCATAGCTCACAGCAACCTCCAACTCCTGGACTTAAGCGATTCTCTTGCCTGAGCCTCCCAAGTAGCTGGGACTACAGGCACCTGCCATAATGCCCAGCTATTTTTTGGTTGTAGTTGTCATTGTTGTTTGGCAGGCCTGGGCTGGATTTGAACCCACTGGCTCTGGTGTATGTGGTTGGCACCTTATCCGCTTGGGCTACCGGTGCCGAGCCCTCATTACAGTCTTAAGTATGTTGCCTGTTAGTTGACTAAGAGATGTTATTCCTTTTTAAAAAAATTTTATCTTATTACTACTAATATTACTGCTACTTTTTTTTTTTTATTTAAGAGACAGAGTCTCACTTTGTTGCCCTCAGTAGAGTGCTGTGTTGTCACAGCTCACAGCAACCTCCAGCTCTTGGGCTTAGGTGATTCTCTTGCCTCAGCCTCCTGAGCAGTTGGGACTACAGGCGCCCGCCACAACGTCCGGCTATTTTTCTTTTCTTTTTGTTGCAGTTTGGCTGGGGCCGGGCTTGAACCTGCCACCCTCGGTATATGGGGCCAGTGCCCTACTCACTGAGCCACAGGTGCCGCCCTGCTACTACATTTCTTAATATTACTAACACTAGATTCTATTATCACATTTTTAAGGGTGGCAAATTTGGGGGAGTTTAGAAGCTGAAAAACTTGCTAATGTCCCATAGCAAGTGATTTAAAATAATATTTTCTCTCTCTCTCTTTCTCTCTATATACTTTTGTTGTTGTTGTTGTTGCAGTTTGGCCGGGGCTGGGTTTGAACCTGCCACCCTTGGTATATGGGGCCGGCACCCTACTCACTGAGCCACAGGCACTGACCCTGTATTTATATATTTTTTAGAAAAATTAGTATTTCCTAGGCTAAACATTGAAATGCTTCAGTGGCTTATAATGCAGTATTTAATAATCTCCCACTCCATAGTTTTCCATGCACAACCCATTTTAACTCCTATTATCAATCACATGGGTACTATTCAAATATATTTGTTATATGCAAAGACACGCACACACACATACACACACACGGTGAAATTCCACTGTGATGCAGGTATAAGGGGGTTAATTTATTTTCATGTAAATATTAGAACCTACTTTGTCCATAACGTATAAAACTAATTAATTCTATAAAACACTTTACAGACATTCATGCCAAGATGCATATTACAGATATGCAGATATACAGATATACATAGTTGATTTAAAAATTAATTTCTGGAAACCTCAAGTAATGACTTGTGGGAAGAGTTGATCGTTGCTAACTAGCGTCTTGATTTTTAAATGTGAGATTCAAATTTTGACCTGTTCATTCTGTTCCATGTGCTCTTTGTCAGGGTCAAATGAGATCATTCTCATTTTATTATCTTATTTCTTATCATGTCATGTTTAGCCAATGCTGTATTTTATTTATTTTTTTGTTTACTTACTAATTTATTAAATCTGGATCCTACATATTATAGTAAAGTTGTAGTAAGCCATGTAATAACAATAATAAAAGCACTTTTCAAATCTCCTTTACATTTGACATAGGTAAAACAGCATATTGAATCATTGTTTATTAAACTATTTGTAATTCCAGCATCTGAATGAAACATCTATATGATGATGACTTCAGTTCTACTGGACAGAAAGACCCCTCCCTTGCACCCAGCCACATCTATCCCTATGCCTGGCTATTTCCACAACCTGTAGTCACTGTTTTCCCCACTGTCAACATTTCCTGGAAGTAGAAGATGAGTGGTCTCCTTTGCTGGCCCCAACACTCAACCTTGCCAAGGCAACAATAGCAAAGTGTCTGATGGTATCCATATTGGAGAGGCAGCTGAGGAAGGAGCTGGAAGGTAGGAGAAAAAAACGGCTGTTCTCCCAGATAATTTCACAGTATGCCACAATACAACTTCATACATTTTACATATTTATGCTTTTTGTATAAACTCTTTGTATTTTGAACAAACTGTTACCTGTTAGATCAATTAGCACTGAGTACATTATTCTTTCTCTGATTTTCTTCCTTCCTTTATGAAAATCTGATTTTTTAAATGTGAGATTCAAATTTATCTGAATCAATTTGAATCACTAATCTATATAATTATCCTTCTCAGCAAAAAATTATTTCTGTTAACATTTCTTACAAGGCAGGTTTACTGGCAACGAATCCTCTCAATTTTTGTTTGTCTTAGAAAGTCTTAATTTCTTCTTCACTTTTAATTTAATTTTGAAAGGTGCAGAAATCTAATTTTTTTTTTCTCTTAACACTTTAAAAATTCCACTCCAGTCTCTTCTTGCTTGCATGGTTCATGAGAAGTTGAATGAAATTCTTATCTTTGCTCCTCTATAGGCAAGGGGCTTTTATCCTTAGGCTCCTTTCAGGGTTTCTTCTTTATCTTGATTTTCTGTAGTTTAAAAATTATATGCTTAGATGGATGCCTAGGGTTTTTATTTTTATTTTTTTGGTGTTTATCTTTCTTTGTGTTCTCCGAGCTTCCTCAATCTGTAGTTTGGTGCCTGTTACTAATTTGGGAGAAACTCTCAGTCATTATTGTTTTATTATTTCAAATATTTCCTCTGTTTCTTTCTCTCTCTCTTTTTCTTCTGGAATTTCTTTCTTTTTTTTTTTAATTTTTGCAAAAGTGTTTTTGTTTTGGCTGGGGCTGGGTTTGAACTCACCACCTCTGGCATGTGGGGCCGGTGCCCTACACACTGAGCCAGAGGCACCGCCCTCTTCTGGAATTTCTATTATGCATATATTATACCTTTTATAATTGTCCCAAAGTTCTTGGATAGTCTGTTCTTTTTTTTTTTTTTTTTCAGTCTTTTTTCCCCCCTCATTTCTTTTTAGTTTTGGTGGTTTCTATTGATATATACTCAATTGGAGATATTCTTCACTTAGTCATGTCCAGTCTACCAATATGCTCATCAAAGGCACTCTTATTTTTGCTATAGGGTTTTTGATTTCTAGAATTTTCAGTTTTTTCCTTAAAATTTCTATCTTTCTATTTACATTACTCGTCTGATCTAATACACTGCCTTCTTTACCCACTAGAGCCCTTTGCATCTTAATCAGAGTTTTAAATTCCCAGTTTGTAAATTCCAATATTCCTGCCACATCTCATTCTGGTTCTGATGCTTGTTCTGTTTTCAAATTGTGTGTTTTTTCTCTTTTAGTATATTCATTAGGTGTATTGATCTGTAATTTTATTTTCTTGTGGAGTCCATGGCTGGCTTTGGTAATATAGTCTTCGTAAAATGAGTTAGGAAGGATTCACTCTGCCTCTACTTTTTGGAAGGGTCTGACGTTTGGTGTTAGTTCTTTTAAACATTAGAATTCACCAGTACAGCCAGATGGACCTGGGCTTTTCTTTGTTGGGAGTTTTTTGATTGTTGTTCCAATCTTGATTGTCATAGGCCTGTTTGGATTTTCTAATTTTTCTTGACTAAGTTTGGTAGTTAGAAAGTTTCTAGGAATTTGTCCATTTCACTTAGGCTATCTAATCAGTTGACTTAAACCTTCATAGTATTATATTATAATTCATTTTATTTCTGTAAGGTTGGTAATAATGTCCCTAATTTCATTTCTCATCATTTGCTTCTTCTCTCTTGCTTCTTTCTTATTTCTGGGTAATGTTTTTCATCAATTTTGTTGATATTTTAGAAGAACTAACTTTTGTTTACATAGATTATCATTTTTAAAATCTTTATGTCTGCTTTAATTTTTGCTCTAATTTTTATTAATTAACTTTTTTCTATCATGCTTAGTTTATCCTTCTCTTTTTATTTCATTAAAGTGTAATTCTAAGATATTGGCTTGAGATTTTTCTTCTTTTTTAATGTAGGCATTTACAACTGTGCATTTCTCTATTAGCACTGCTTTCACTACATCCTTTAAGTTTGGTATGTTGTGTTTTCATTTTTATTCTCTCAGAGTGTTTCCTAATTTCCCTTGTGATTTATTCTTGGACCCAGTGGTTGATTGTGTCATTTAATTTCCACATTTTTGCGAATTTCCATTTTCCTTTTGTTATGATTTTTTTAAAGCTTCATTCCATTGGGGTCAGTGATGAGACTTTGTATAATTTCAATCCTTTTATATTTTTTGAAATTTTTTGTGGTGTAACATATGTTCTGGACCTGGAAAATATTCCATGTGCACTTGGGAAGAATGTGTATCATGCTGTTGTTAAGTGTAGTGTTCTGTATATGTCTGCCAGTTTTATTTGGTTTATAGTATATTGTTCATGTGCTGTAATTCTTTGTTGATATTCTATCTTATTGCTCTATCCAATGTTAATACCAGGGTATTCAGGTATCATTATTATTGTAGAAGTGTCCACTTCTCCCTTCAATTCTTTCAGTAGTCACGTGACCTGACTTTGCCACTGCCTTGGTGCAGGACACATGTACCAGTGACTTTCCCAGTTCAATAGTTTTCCTATTCAATTTGGGCAGTGGGTACCAGGTAGTTAAAAATACCCCTCAGGCTCAGGACTGATATTTGCCATTCACCTCTGAAACCCTGGTGCTGAGCATGGTGTTTTTTACTCAATAGTAACTCCGCTGATGTTTGGTGGAGAACAGCACAATCAGCCCCTCTCTAGTCACTGCCTTGTTGAAATTCTCCAGGAAATTCCCAGTGTCCTCAGAGTAAAGTCTGTACTATTTATCCTGGCTTCCAAGTCTTACTATAGACTGCATCTAGACTTAGCTAAAACTAGTATCCACTCCCTGCCTTCCTCCCACAACTTCTTATGGTGGTACTGAAGCCAGCAGTGTCTCGAATCAGATGCTTCACAAAATGACCTTCACTCATGTATTGGTAAATACTCAAGAGCAGAAGTTACTACTACTATTACTATTACTATTATTAGTATTAGTATTATTACTAGATCTAGAATTTGGCAGAGAGAAGGCATAACTCAGGTCTCCTGAATCCATTTCTCTTTGTTCTCCTTGTTTCTTTGCACGTAGTCAGTACACAGTTAATACTGGACAGTGGAATATTTTTTTTTACCAGACAGGGTCTCATTTTGTCACCCTTGGTAGAGTGCCACGGCGTCATAGCTCATAGCAACCTTAAATTCTTGGGCTCAAGCAATTCTCTTGCCTCAGCCTCCTGAGTAGCTGGGACTACAGACCTGCCACAATGGTCGACTATTTTTAGAAACAGGGTCTTGCTCTTGCTCAGGCAGGTCTTGAACCTGTGAGCTCAAGGAATCCACCCATCTTGGCCTCCCTGAGTGCTAGGATTATAGGCGTGAGCCATCGCACCCAACCTCTGGACAGTGGAATCTTTTATCCCAATCTCTGTCTCCTTCTGCATCCTCTTTTGGAGTTCTTTGGCAAGGGGATGGTGCAGGGGACTTTAGTGATTAGAAGACAGGACTTGTTTGTACCCTGAGAAGACTATTTGTGTGCAGTCTCAGAAGTCTAGCACTGGAAGCTACCTTTGGCATCATTTCCTGTGTGAACACAGAAATAATATTGATAGCATCCATTAGGCTCATCCAGCCTTGCCTGTGTGTACCTTTTCCTCAAAAGTCTGCTAGTCCCATCACTGTTTGGCCAATGGTTAAAACTTTCTAATGCTGCTTCTTGGCACCCTTGACCATGGCCTTCATTCTGCCTGCTGAAAAGATATTTTTCCTAGCATGGACCTGAACCCCTCTACCTCTGAGAGAATCCTAATTTCCTTTTGTTTTAGATAGAAAATCTGGTAGCCAGAGAAATCATCCCAAGTTTTATCCTTATCATTTTTCACTTTATTCCTTTTGATCTTGGTGTTGGATTTGGCTTTGACAACGTCATTTGGGTGTTAATTCTGGTGATAACAAGTAACTAAGAATGCTCTACTTTGATAATATAGGACACATTATAAAGATGGAAAGGTTTTCCTTGCTGAGAGGTTCAGGTAGCTACTTAGGCATATTCTATGAATACTATATTTTTTTCTTTTTGGAAATTTATAACATCTTGATCAGCAAGTCAGAATCTCAAATCACCATGAGCTCTGAACTCCTAGCTCTAGGGGCCAAGGTATAAGTGTGGTCACCTGATAATTGGCCTCCTGCCAGCCTCAGTGAACTTTTACAGAACGAGGACTATGATGCCAATATGGAGATTGGATAGAGTAGTGGAAGAGAAGTTTGTATGGAGAAGATAGGAGGCAAGCTACCTGCTAGGAATCGATATAGTAGTTGATGCCATGAACTGAGATAGTGGAAGGGGATAGAGAGAAAAGTCTTGAAAGCTATTTAGAAGGCTGTAGTCATAGGACATCATGACTTATTAGATGTGGGTAATGAGAATGGAGAAGGGTCCTAAAATTACTTCTAGGTTTCTGACATGGGGGACTCAGTAAACAGTGATAATGATGGATTGAGAATGTGTAATGAAGGAGAAGGAGCAGGCTCGAGGATATGATGAGTTGCCTTTTGGAAACTTTTGAGATTGAGGTATGTTTGGACCATCCTGGTGGATAGATACTACAGGCAACTGTATAAATGGGTAGGAACTCAGGAGACGAATTTGGAATGCAGATATATTATTTTGTGAGGTGGCAGTTTGGTTCCTGGGAGTGGGTTATATTATCTAGGAAGAGGAGGAAGAAGGAAAGAACCCTGTCCTCAATCTATGAATCTCTTCTGTCTGACCACTCATGTCCATGGTCATTTGTAATTCTACAGCTGACCTCCTTACTCCATTACTTTGTACTTTCCAGGCACAGAGTATCTTATATGACATCTTTCTGGCTTCCTCTCTAGTAATTTAGAAATAATGCACATGAATACAAGAGTAATACTAGTGTTAAAATACCTTGCAATTTAGAAATGACTCCTCAGATAATAATAATGGGAGTGATCTAAAATGCATATAGTCATATTTTTGTCTTCTTGTTGCTTGAAAATATTGTATTTTGCCATGTATAAAGAACACCCACATTTTTGGCCCAAACATCCAGAAAAAATTTTTTTGTTTTATAATTCAAATGTTTATTTCTTTATATTTACATACTTGTTTCTTTGTATTATAAAGGAATTTTAGCATTTATTTTTAACATAATATGGTACAAAGATTTTTATGTACAAATAATTACAAAACACGAGAACTGATAACAAGGTACAAGAAACTTTACAAACTGGTAAGAAATTTATAATATTGATACATCATAGCAGGCCAAGAGTTCTTTGTTACTGTCAATATCAGAAGTACTGTCTTCTTCAATTTCAACATTACTGGTGTCTTCTGGAGAGTAACTTTTCTCATCCCAGTCAGTTTTGCTGCACTCAGTTCCATCCCTAGCATTGCTTATGCCATATTTTTAAAATGATTTCACAATCACTTTGTTCTTGACACTGTCCCGTGATCTTAGGATCCATTCAGAAATCTGGGCAATGGATGCTTTTTTTTTTTTTTTTTTTTTTTTGAGACAGTGTCTCACAGTGTCTCTGTAGCATCACAGCTCACAGCAACTCCAAACTCTTGGGCTTAACCAATTCTCTTGCCTCAGCCTCCCAAGTAGCTGGGACTACAGGAGCCCGCCACAATGCCCAACTAATTTTTGGTCGCAGTTGTCATTTTTGCTTAGCCAGGCCCAGGCTGGGCTTGAACCCGCCAGCCTCAGTGTATGTGACTGGTGCCCTACTCATTAGCTATGGGCGCCGAGCCAATGGATGTTTTTTTGATTCTGTTTGTAGATGTTAAATCATTACCAGCTGACTGCATCCACAACATCCACTCTTTTTTCATTAGGGCCTTACTAATGAAAGTCAGGGCTTGTTCACTGACACATCAAGGGGTTGCAGTTGGCTGGTTAGAGCACCAGGAATCACAGCAATTTGGGTTTTCAAGTCTGCTGGATTGCTTTTGCACTTTGTGTTACATGGGCTTTTGTTGCAAGTTTGTCATAAGTTAAAAAAAATTGATTTCTGTATTCCAGGGTATTAATTTGTATATGGATATTGCTATTGTTTTCTAGAATTACACTTTTAATGGATAAGCCTAAATAAAAGAATTAAAAACATTTATATAGGTACAGAATTAGTACTACCCATGTATAATGTACATCTTTACTTTTCCCTCAAACAATTTGGTCAAAAATTGTGCAAAATATGGTATTCCTGTGACTTCCATGCATGGCACAAATGCATAGATTTCAGCATGTGACCTTGCACGTGGCTCCATAAGATCTCACTATTCCAATGCAATAAAACATTTACTGTGAAAATTATTCTCCTTTTTTCTTTTAGCCAAAGAGGGTACAGATGTACTTTCATTTCATTCCTTTGTACATTTTATTTTAAGAAAATGCAAAATTAATGAAAAATGCCATCCAAAATTCTAATCTACGAAGAATAATGTATGCAGAGGGAGGACTAGTTTTACCTAAAGAGTTTTCCTTCTCCAAGAGGTTACCACTGATTAAATAAGTGATTCAATTTCTGCAAATTTAATTTAGTCATAGCATTTTCATAATGTCACTATTGCATCTGAGTGAGAGTCCTTGACATTATTTCTGTGCCCCCAGCAAGCCCCTTCTCCTACTCTCTGCATCCATTAGATGAATCATCAGTTTTTCAGGGACGAGAGGCCTCACTTAGCCACTAATAAGCACACCACGATCTAGGTGAGTAATTACTATTTGTCTTCAGATAAGAGAGTGTTTCATCCATCTATGCTTTCCTAATAGTTCTCACAACTCATCTCTTTTAGATTACCTTCCTCCTAAATGTCACCATCTCTCTACATGGTTTTCTTAGTCCTTGGGCTTCATGCTATAATCCACTGTGTACCACCTAACAGTTCTGAAGGCAAAGTAACTGCCTGCCATTCATTCCAAAAAAATGCCACTCTTTATAAGATGACATTTATCAATGGTGACTTTCTGTTCAACCTGTGTAAGAAGGTTCACTGTGGAAACCCCAGGTAAGGGTCCCCTGTGAACATTTTTGTAGTTTTGGCCATGCTTTCCCTTGGGTCCTCCACTACTCTATCCAATCTCCATATTGTCATCAGAGCCCTGTAAAAGTTCACTGAGGCTGGCAGGAGGCCAATTATCAGGTGACCACACTTATACCTTGGCCCCCAGAGCTAGGAGTTCAGAGCTTACAGTGATTTGGGATTCTGACTTGCAGATCAAGATGTTATAAATTCCCAAAAAGAAAAAAATATGGTATTCATAGAATATGCTTAAGAAGCTACCTGAACCTCTCAGAAAGGAAATCCTTTCCATCTTTATAATGTGTCCTATATTACCAAAGTAGAGCATTCTTAGTTACTTGTTAACCCCAGGTCCTGGAGTGCTTGGGATCCAATCTCACATATACCCCAATGGCAGAGATCCACCAGGACTACCAGCACCTGATCTGTTCGTTGAATCTTCCATATATGGAGCTGGAATTGTAGATAGGAAATACCCTCTTCATTGGTAAGTGTCTGAAATTACTGTCAAAGTTATTGGATGATGTCAAAGCATGTCAAAACCCTCTTTGAAACCTATTTCTCTAATGTTTCTGCATCCCAGTAGATCAGAGCAAGTCAAGTTATATCCTCGAACTGAGCCCCACCGTGGTCTTGGTGCACTAGATTTGCTTAAAAGGCAATGTTCTAAGTGTCAATTTCGAGATAAACGTTCTGGAGGTGGAAGAGGAAGCTAAAGATCTCTTCTCACTGGCGGCAGGTGTCCCTTGTACCTCAATGACCTGCTACACTACACCAGCCGCTGCTGCACAATGTGTGGACTGTTTCGTGGGGGTCACACAGCTCTGTGGATTACCCTAGGAAATTTCGAATGAGAGAGTACTTTCAGAGAGGTGGGTAATAATGACATGGATGTCCTGCTTATACTTGAGTAGAGCCTCAGATTTTCCAAAAATTTGGTGAGGTGGGACAAGCTTGCATTTGGCAGGTCACAAACTTGGCTTTAGACCTCGCTGAGACCCTCACTTTTTGTACACTCTTGGTCATATTAAATAAATGCTTCTATGACGTTATATTGGTCTGCTCAGTTTGTCACAACAAAATATTGTTGACTGGATGGCTTAAACAATAGAAATTGATTCCTGTATCCTTCTAAGATGCATCATAGGTGTCCTATGGTGCATCTTAGAAGGGTACAGGTGAAACTTACTAAATGCAGAATACAAATGTCTTCATACAATAACTAAGAAAATGCCACGAAGGGTATGTTAAACAGTTTGATGAAAACATTTCAGATTGTATATGAAATCAACACATTGTACCCCTTGATTGTACTAATGTATGCAGCTGTGATTTAATAAAAAAAAAAAAAAAAGAAAGAAATTGATTTCTCACAGTTCTGGAACCTGGGAAGTCCAAGAACAAGATCGCAGATGTTTCAGTTTCCAGTGAGGGCTATTTTCCTGGCTTGCATGTGGCTGCCTTCTTGCTGTGTCCTTACATGGCCTTTACTTGGTGCTTGCGTGGGGAGAGAAAGAGAGGTGGAGATAAAGAGAAAAAGAGAGAGCTATGTTTTTTCCTGTTATTCTTTTTTTTTTTTTTTTTCAAACTCTGTTGCCCAAGCTAGAGTGAAGGGGGTATTAGCTTTGCTCACAGCAAACTCAAATTCCTGGGCTCAAGTGATCCTCTTGCCTCAGCCTCCTGAGTAGCTAGGACTACAGGTGCCTGCCACAATGCCCAGTTATTATTTTCTATTTTTAGTAGAGATAGAGTCTTGCTCTTCCCCAGTTTGGTCTTGAACTCCTGAGCTGCTGGGACCTGCCCACCTTGGGTTCCCAGAGTGCCAGGTTCATAGGTGTGAGCCACCATTCCCAGCCTTCCTCTTCTAATAAGGACCTCTATACTACTGGATTAGACATAATCTTACCTTTAGGGCTTCATTTAACCTTAATTACCTCCTAAAAGCCATATCTCCAGATACAGTCACGTTGGGATTTAGAACTTCAAT
Source organism: Perodicticus potto (assembly GCA_963574655.1). Lineage (NCBI taxonomy): Eukaryota > Metazoa > Chordata > Mammalia > Primates > Lorisidae > Perodicticus > Perodicticus potto. The sequence continues at coordinate 15,638 of CAUYRH010164099.1, read as the reverse complement.
GTAAGAATTTTGAGAAGGACCCAATTCAGTCTATAATACATGTGCTATGCACTAAGGTTTTAATTTTTATCTAGTCCAATTTATCTATTTTTTTTCCTGTGCTTTGGATATCATATCCAAGAAATTATCACCAAATTCAATGCCATGAAGATTTTTTTTAAGATCTTGAGACCCCTAAGAAAATTCAAATACCCTAGATAAATAAACATCTAAATGAGTTAGTGTACTATATTTGCATCACTTCACATACCTTCCCTTTTCACATCTGTAAAATGGGGATAATACCTGTTTTGCAGAACTCTTAAATTTGGGGTGAGACAGATAAATGGCAGGGTCAGATGACATGGTAGGTGTTAAAAGCATTTCATAAATGACAAAACATTGGACCAGTGTAAGTAATGGTAAGAATTTTTATACTTTTTCTTTCTTTTTTTTTTTTTTATGGTGGGCCACACTTATGGAGCATATTGCAAGGGTACATGTCAAATCTAGTAAGTATAGAATATAAATGTCTTAACACAACAATTAAGTAAATGAGGTGAAACCCTATATTAACTAATTTGATCTAAGCATTCCAAATTGTATATAAAATTAGCACATTGTACCCCATAAATGCATTAATGTATACATGATCTATGTGTATATGACTGAATAAAAAGAAAAGATTTTTCACTATGTTTTCTTTCAGAGGTTGATTGTTTTAGCGTCTACATTTAGGACTTTGAACCATTTTGAGTTTTGTTTTTTTTTAAATGGGGTGTAAGATATTGATTGCTCCATGTTAATTCTTTTGCATGTGGATATCCAGTTTTTTGAAACACTATTTATTGAAAAGATCATCCTTTCTTCATTGAATGGTCTTGGCACTACTGACAAAAACCATTTGACCATGTATATGAGGGTTTGTTTTGGGGCTGTCTATCCTTTGCCAGTACTACACTATTTTCGTTACTGTAGCTTTACAGTTAAGTTTTGAAATGAAAAAGTGTGGAAACTCAAACTTTGTTCTTTTTCAAAAATTTTTTGGCTATTTGGGGTCTCTTGAGATTCTACATGAATTTTAAGATGGATTTTTATATTTCTGCAAAGAAAAATTGGGATTTTGATAGGAATTTCTTTGAATCTGTAGCTCGCTTTGTATACTATGGATATCTTAATATTGATTTTATGAACTTATTAATGAACATTAGATGTCTTTCCATTTATTTGTATCTTTGTTAATTTCTTTCAGCCACATTTTGTAGTTTTCAGTGTGTTTTTCTCCTCCTCAATTAAGTCTATTCTTAAGTGGAATTACTATATGGGGAATTATTTTCTTAATTTTCTTTTCATATTGTTAGTGTCACTCATTCACATCATATTGCATATACTTTTATTTTTCTATATCCTTATCTGACTCCTTTCTACATGTTATACCCATATTCCACTTGTTCAAGTAGGAATAGCCTGGTTAATCTGTCTCTTCATCTCTGCTCTCTCTAGAGCTGGATGTCTCCCCATCCCCAGATCGTTCAATAGTCTCCCCTTGCCTGTATATGCCATTCCACCCCACTCATCAAACTATATTTCATCTCAGACAGTATATATACAAAGCCCCAATATTATAACTTGGCACACACAAAGAGCCAGGTGTTAATGATGTACCACATGAAATTGTGGCCCTAAGATGAAACCCATTAGTGAAAGGGAAATAACAAACACGCTATTGCAGATACTGTGCTTTTTTGTTGAAATAAATATATACTGTTTAGAAAAATATAGGGCCCATAAACCTTTTTTAGTTTTTTCTTATCAGACTCACTTGCATATAGGTTTGCTTACTCCTAGTCTAGTTGATACTTTCTATCTTTCCTTACCTTCCTTACAATAATGTGGGATGATGGACTAAGTTCCAATCAATGGAATATGAATGTAAGTGATATGTGACACTTACTGGCCAGGGCATTATGACAGTTGGATATCTTCTCCCTTCTCTTTTTGCCTCCTTAGAAATGATTTATGGAGTTATGATCCAGCTTTGACCACCAAGGAGTGGTAATAACTATACACATCTTTTCATAATAAACTGTTAAATGCCAAAAATATTTAAGATTACCAAGGATGCTAATATAATATTAAAATTTATAGGAATATAACACAGTGACAAATCAATGATACAGTAGCATATGTGCTGCCATAACAAAATCTTGCAGCAGGTATAATAAATACAGTACTTCTAAAGTCACAGGAAGTATAAATATTTTGAAATTTCTACAATAACTGTAATATATGTGAGATTATATGTGATTTTCTATTGTGTTTTGTGATTTTTGTGACAAAAATCAGAGGTATGGCTGATACTACCATGGTTTTTGGCCCACATTTATAAGTTTATAAATTTTAAATTTCAGTTGGAGGGTCAGTGAACTTAAAGATGAACTTTTTCATATTCGTAGATCTTCTGAATTTTGCCCTTATACCTCTTTGAAGGGTCTGCAGACTCCAGTTAAAAAAACCTTTGCTTTGGGAAAGTATCTGGAAAAAAAAAGAGCATCCCAAAATACCTATCTCAGATGATTAGGCAAACAGACATAGACTTCTGCCTTCTTTAAGAATCTGATTTATTGTTGAGTCCATTTACTAAGAAGCTTAACTTCACTCTAAGAAACACAGAAATTGGTAGCAGTGGTGGAGATGTTGCAGATTAGGATCTCTAGGAAGCAGACTCTGAAACACAATTTATTGCACAGGATGTTTATCTGGGTGTGGCTTTGGGATTAATGCCTATAAAAAAGAAGGGAATGAAACAAAATTGGGCAGGGGCAGAAGTCAAGGTGAAATGCCAAGTCCAAGCATCAATAGTCTTAGCTGCCTGCATGAGGAGATCTGGAGTAGAATGGCCAGTTAGAGTTGTCCTGGATCATGTTAAAATGTCTGGGCCTCCAAACAACTACCTCTATAAGTCCCTGGATCTGAGTAAGATGTCTATTTGCAACTGAAGCTGTTGTTTACCGGGCTAAAAGCTCTAGAAGGTTTCCTGATAGGACTCCTAGCACCTGGGACAACGAATTCTTTGTTGAAGAGAATCTATATGGAACACCTCCATGTCCAACACGATTCACCCCTTTTGCTGATGAAATATATCTTCAGATAAGTTTGGGTAACAGTTCCTCTAGATTTATGGTGGATCTTTCTTTTGGGGAGAAAACTTAGAGAAAAAAATTGTGAAATAAACCACAGCTTCTGCTGCTGCAGTTGGTCTCAGGATCACAACTGATACTAATCATCTCACCCTTTCACATTCTGGATTCTCCTTCCCCTCAACTAGTCTTTGTAGCCTACCTGGGACATTCCTGGTGAGTCTTAAGCCACTGGTTACCATGTTCATTTTTGGTCAAGCACTTGTTCATTCGCCATCAAAATTGGGCAAGGGACACTTTCACCACTGTTATTCAACATAGTACTGGATATTTATTCTACCTAGAGCAATCACATAAGAAGAAGAAATAAAAGGCATTCAGATTGGAAAAGAAGTCATATTATCCTTGTTTGTAGATGATATGATTTTATATCTAGAGAAACCTAAAGACTCCACTCTAAACTATTAGAACTGATAAATTCAGTAAAGTTGCAGAATATAAAGTCAACATACAAATATCAGTAGCATTTCTATATGCCAACAGTAAAAATCTGAAAAAGAAACCAAGAAAGTAATCCCGTTTATAATAAGTACAAATAAAATATCTAGGAATAAACTTACCCAAGGAAGTGAAAGATCTCTACAGTGAAAACTTAAAACATTGATAAAAGAAGTTGAAGAGGACACACAAAAATGGAAATGTATTCCATGATCATGGATTAGAACTATCGATATTGTTAAAATGTCCATACTACCCAAGCAATATACAAATTCAATGCAATCTCCATCAAAATATCAATGACAATCTTTACAGTATTAGAAAAAATAATCCTAAAATTTATATGGAACTTAAAAAGACTCAGAATGGCTAAAGCCATTTGGAGCAAAAAAAAATAAAACTGGAGGAATCACATTACCTGACTTGAAATCATACTACAGAGCTGCCATAACCAAAAGTGCATGGTGCATAAAAGCAGACAATTAGACCAATGAAACAGATTAGGAACCCAGAAATAAAGCCATAAACCTATAGTGAACTTATTTTTAACAAAGGTGCCAAGATCATACAATGGAGATAGTCTCTTCGATACATGGTACTATGAAAACTGGATATGTACAATGGCCAACAGGTAAATGAAAAAAATGCTCAACATACTTGTCAGATAAGTGCAAATTGAAATTACAGTGAGATAGCATCCCTATTAAAATGGGTTTAATAAAAAAGAGAGCCAATAAAGAATGCCGACAATGATGTGGAGAAAGGGGAACCATTATACACTGTTGGTGGGAATTTAATTACTGCAACCAATATAGAATATAGTATGGAAATTCCTCAAAAAACTGAAAATAGGGGCGGCGCCTGTAGCTCAGTGGGTAGGGTGCCAGCCACACACCTGGGGGCTGGAGGATTCGAACCTTGCCTGGGCCAGCTAAAACAACAATGACAACTGCAACCAAAAAATAGCTGGACATTGTGGTGGGTGCCTGTAGTCCCAGCTACTGGGAGGCCAAGGCAAGAGAATCGCTTAAGCACAAGAGTCTGAGGTTGCTGTGAGCTGTGATGCCATGGCACTTTATCTAGGGCAACCGCTTGAGACTGTCTCAAAACAAACAAACAAACAAAAAACTGAAAATAAAATGACCGTATGACCCAGCAATCACACTGCTAGGTATATATCCAAAGGTTGGGAATTCAGTATATTGAAAAGATATCTACACTTCCAATGTTTATTGCCATGTTATTCACAATAATCAAGATATGTAACCAACCTATGTGTACAAAAATGGATGAAGAGATAAAGAAATTGTGGTACATATACACAATGGGATATTATTAGCTACAAAAAGAAAATGAAATTCTGCAACAACAGAAATGGAAATTCTGTTCCATTTGCAACAACATGGATGGAAATGGAGAACATTATGTTAAGTGAAATAAGCCAAGCACAGAAAGACAAATCTTGCATGTTTTCACTTATATGTGGCCATATGTGGGGCCTAAGTATTAAAAACAATTGATCTCGGGCGGCACCTGTGGCTCAGTGAGTAGGGCACCAGCCCTATATACAGAGGGTGGCCGGTTCGAACCCAGCCCCCACCAAACTGCAACAAAAATAATAGCTGAGCATTATGGTGGGCACCTTTAGTCCTACCTACTCGGAAGGCTGAGGCAAGAGAATCACCTAAGCCCAAGAGCTGGAGGTTGCTGTGAGCTGTGACGCCACGGCACTCTACCAAGGGTGACAGAGTGAGACTATGTCTCTAAAAAAAAAAATTGATCTCATGGAGACAGCAGAATGACACTTACCAGAGACTGGGAAGGGTATTGCAGAGAGGGGATAAAGTAGGGATGGTTAATGGGAACAAAAATATAGTTAGTTAGAACAAACAATAATTGATAGCACAACAAAGTGACTATAATCAACAATAAGTTATGGTATATTTTAAAACAATTTCAAGAGTAGAACTAGAATATTTCAACATAAGGAAATGTTAAATGACTGAGGTGATAAATACCTAAATTACTCTGATTTGATTAATTCACATTATATGCCTATATCAAAACATCCACATGTGCCCCCATAAAGGTAAAAAACTATTATGTACTCATAATAAAGTGAAAACAAAACAAACAAACAAAAATAGTAAGGCTGGATGTGGTGGCTCATGCCTGTAATCCTAGCACTCTGGGAGGTCGAGGTGGGAGGATTGTTTGAGGCCAGGAGTTTGAGACCAGCCTGAGCAACAGCCAGACCCTTTTGAGCAAGAGCTAGACTCTGTCTCTACTAAAAATAGAAAAACTAGCTGGGAGTGGTGGTAGGCGCCTGTAGTTCCAGCTACTCAGGAGGCTGAGGCAGAAGTTTTACTTGAGCCAAGGAATTTGAGGTTGCAGTGTTCTATGATCACGCCATTGCACTCTATCCCAGATGACAGAGAAAGACCCTGTCTCAAAACAATAAATTGGGCAAGGGAGTACCAAGAGGCACCCATTTAGTCACCTGGGTACCAAACATATTCTGCTTGCTCCCATTGTGTAAAAGCATGTCTTCCTCTACCTGATGATTAGGATCAATTGCTTCTCTCTACATGGTATGCTAAAGAATATGACTCACTTTTTTTTAATGTTAGGGATTCATCGAGGGTACAAGAAACCACATTAATGACTCACTTTTTGATATTTGATTGCTGGAATCTTTTAAGCTTCACCTCTCCCACTTTCCCTTATGCTGAATATATGGGCAAGCTGATAAGGAAGCCAAAGTGTGACCCCTTTTGGTGCCATTGGGAGGTTCAAACCACATAAGCTCTTGTTCAAGCAAAGGGGCCCTTACCCTGGACTCATACAAGAAATCCAACCAATATCCTTCACCAATAGTTCTCTCAAGCTATTTTCGCCAGGTTGGTAGCCCATCCTTACTCTCCCCAGAAAGCCTCATCATGTAAATTACCATCTTGGTGTATATGTGATGTCATCTAGCCCTGTCATCTGAACTAAATTTTGGGTGAGATCCACCCTATGTCTGCAGGATGTCCAAAATAGATAATAACTCCCCTTCTTATCTGCAATACCCTGAACATAAGGATCATGTAGTTCCCAGGCAGTATCCATGACTAATAGTTCAATGAAATCGATTCTGTGTTTCATGTCACAAGTGTTTGCCCTTTGCGCATCATGACCTGCAAACCTATTGTTCCCAGAGGGACAGGAAACACAAAGTCCTCCACTGGGTCACTGAAATAATGTGATTGGGGTCACTCCTGTTTTCATCCATTGTATCCTAGATCTATGACTTCATCCTATTGGGGGACACACCACCATATAGAAGTCTTTGATACAAGTTAGTATAGTTTTCCCTTGGTATCCATGGGGGAGTGATTCAAGAACCTCCTGTATATATTAAAACTCACAGATATTCAAGTACCTGATATAAAATGGGATAGTATTTTCAGAAAACCTAGGTACATCCTCCTGTATATGTTCAGTCATATTTACATTACTTACAATACCTAATACAAGGTAATTTCTACGTAAACAGTTGTTTTACTGTATTGTTTAGTGAATAATGAGAAGAAAAAAGTCTAAACATGTCCAGTACAGATATAAATTTTTCCAAATGTTTTAAATCTGTGGTTGGTTAATTCCATGGATGCAAAACCCATGGGTATGAAGATTCAACTGTATACTGTGCCATGGGGGAGGCAACCCATTCTTTAAATTATCACCTCTGAGCTGGTGCTTTAGGTAAACCTTAAGCAGACATTTCTGACTGCTTCATGACGGCAGTTTTCAAGACCTGCTTAAGTCTTGTGATCAGTGAATCTCAAGGTCATGGACCTACTTCTGTATTTCCTTTGCTGTAAAATGGGTCCCAGGGCTGATGCAATATTGCATAGGGTCCCTTGTTCCATAAGCCATCAGATTGTAGTGTCAGATGAAGTCCTACATGAAGGGAAGGAAAAATATGTATCTATTCATGTCAGAAAAAATAACTTGCCCTTCCAATGTAGAAAGGCCTAATATAGTCAACTTGCCTCCAGATGGCTAGTTATTTTCTTCAAGAAATTGACACTTTACATCTTTTTACATTTTCAATTCTGATATGAGGACAATTAATGACCAAGCACATAGTGGGGGTGGGGGATGGGGAGAGCAGAGAGAAGGAAGGAGGGATGGGGTGGAGGGGTCATGGGGGTGGTGTAACTTTTGGGGGCAGAACACTATTACAAGAGGGTCTTTAACACAAGCAATCAATTTAACTTGGTTCTTTGTACCCTCAATGAATCCCCAACAATAAGTAAAAAACAACCAAAAAACCCCATCTTTTTACATTTACCTGGATGGAGCTGAAATACATTCTTCTTAAGAAAGTGTTGCAATAGAAAAATAAATATCCAATGTACTCCATACTACTATGAAATCAATATATAAACAATTACATGCTTATAAGAACAATAAAACACTAATATAGTCCAGTTCGGAGGTAGAGGGAAGTGGGGGGTGGGGCGGGGAGGGGTGAGAACGTTTGGCAGAAGGAGGGAGGGCATGAGGCGGGATCTCACCTAATGTGCACATTGTGAGGGTGTATAACACGCCTCCTGGGTGAGGGGTTCTTCTACAAATGGAACTTGACCCTGGAAGTGAGAACGATGTTGGAACTTTACCCTAAAGTGAGAACAATGTAACCTAAAAATTGTACCCTCATATGAATTTGAAAAAAAAAAAAACTCAAAAAAAAAAAAAAGACTCGAAACCTGAAAAATAAATAAATATATAAACTTTTCCGTCTTTGCTAACAACAACAACAAAAAAATTGTGCCATATTAGAGTGTCCAGCATTGGTGTCCGTTGCTTGCAGCTCAGACATTTGTCAGTGACAAGCTGTACAGTTATCACCAACTCTGCTTAAGTTTTATTTAAAAAGAATCTTACCATAACCTCTGTGTATCATTATCCACTGGCAGAGTGTAAGTTGCAGCATTTCTTATGGAACTCAATTTTCTGAAGGAGACACATAGGATCTGTCTCCGGTGGCTCCTATTACACAGGGCACCGTGAGTGTTGTTTATCTTTTGGGCAATTATTTTTCTTTTGCAACCATTTTCATATAGAGTTTTGTAAATATTTGGAAATAGAAAAGGTCAGGATTATCTGTGTGTGATCTATACTGAAGGGGGGATTATTTTCTAACTCCCTCTGAGGATGAATTTATACTTTCTGATTGCCATTTGGCTGTGGCAGTGTCTACCAGTGTCTGGTTGCCTTTTTGTGACCCTGGGGGACTCATTGTTTCTAGGTTCTCTCCTCCTTATGTTATTTCAAAGGGACCAAGAGTCCTTGGAAATTCAATCTGCAATCTTCCAGGTATCATGACAGACCTGGAAACTGTTATGACCAGAGCATCTCCAGTTTCTATATGGAATTTGGTGACAGGAAATCTTATTTCCACAAGTTACTCACATTTGGATTTCTCATTAGATTAATCTCTATACGAATTATAATGTGTTAGATGATAGCATTCATAAAGATGTGTTCATGTCCTAATACCTGGATCATATGATGTTACCTTATTTGGTAAAAGGTCTTTGCAAATGTAATTAAGTGTCGGTGCGTGTCCACTATCCCGCCAGAGTTGCCATTATGTCGGTGTCTGCTGTGGACACCCTTTCACCCAGTGAATAAAACCAGATGGGACCATGGATTAAAGGTATAAAATGCCTGCAAGAGGTGGGCTGCCCAAATTCCAGGGAGAGCCTTGAGCCACTTCTGCCATGGCGTTTTATTAAAGTATTATACAACAGGTGTAGGGGGGCCCATGCACAAGAGCTACGTGCTTAATGATCACTACATGCTCTTTCTCCCCCGGCTCAACTCCCACTCTGCTGCACCACGAATGTCCAATGTATAACACCTGCTTCCTAACCAGCGACTGATCTTAACTCATTAATGCATGCAGATGCTAAAGGGCTTGTCTCTGGGCAGCCAAACATCTCCATGCCAGCTAGGAGATTGTCCCCTCCCAGTGCTTCCCTCAAGAACTGGTGACCGCTTTCACAAGCTTGGTTCATGGTCTCTACAGTTAAGGATTTTTGAGATGAAATCATCCTGGATTGCCTGAATGGGCCATAAATTCAATGAAAACTTATGCTTGTGAGAGACATAAAAGAAGCTCATGTGAATATGGAGGTAGAGATGAGAATTATGCATCCCCAAAACTACATAAAATGCCTGGAACCACCTGATGCTGCAAGAGACATGGCAAGATTCTCCCACTGTGCCTTTGGAGAATATACAACCCCACACCCGCTGATACCTTTATTGTGGACTTCTGGTCTGTAGAACTGTGAGAGAATAAATTTTGTTGTTTTTAGCCAAGATTGTGGCAATATTTTCCAGCAGCCACAGGAAACTAATACGTGCATATTTTAAAATTTTCTGTCATAATTTGTTCATTAGTTCATTCATTAAGTTTTAGCATTGTGAGACATATGCAAGCAGTTGGGGTTTTTGTGCAAGGCTATACCTCTGTGCATAAATTTAGGGCACCAATGTAAGGGCCATCTAACAACTAGAATTGCCATGCTTTTTGCCTCGGGATTGAGATTCTCTCTATTGTTTCTCTGTTATCTATTTACTTTGTTCCAATCTTTATTTTTCCTTACTTCAGCCATTTTGGGGTTTAACTTTTTCTTCTTTTCTAGCTCCTTAAGCCATAAAGTTCCATTATGGATCTTTCTCATTTTTATTTTTTATTTCTTTTTTATTCATTTTTTTTATTAAATCATAAACACATAGATCATGTATACATTAATGCTTTTATGGGGTACAATGTGCTGAGTTCATATAGAATTAGGAGATCATTTTTAAATGTAAGCATAACAGGCTGGGTGTGGTGGCTCACGCCTATAATCCTAGCACTCTGGGAGGCTGAGGCAGGTGGATTGCTAGAGCTCAAGAGCTCAAGACCAACCTGAGCAATAGTGAGACCTCATCTCCACTAAAAATTGAAAAAACTGAGGCAGAGGATCGCTTGAGCCCAAGAACTTGAGGTTATTGTGAGCTATAATCCCACAATACTTTAGTCAGGGCTCCAGAGTGAGACTTCTGTAACCAAAAAAAAAAAAAAAAAAAAGTAGGCATTACAGCTATAAATTTCTCATCGACACCATTGCTTTTTAGACAAGAGTCTCACTTTGTCTCCTTCGGTAGAGTACCCTAGCGTCACAGCTCACGGCAACCTCAAACTCTTGCGCTTAAGCAATTCTCTTGCCTCAGCCATCCAAGTAGCTGGGACTACAGGTGCCCGCCACAATGCCTGGCTATTTTTTATGTTGTAATTGTTATTGTTGTTTGGCAGGCCTGGGCTGGTTTGAACCCTTCAGCCCTAGTGTGTGTGGCCGGCGCCCTAGCTGCTGAGCTATAGGCGCCGAGCCGACACCATTACTTTTTACAAGCCCCATAAGTTTTGGTGTGTTTTTTTTACATTTGCATTCATCTCAAAAAATTGTTTTCTAATATCAATTGTGCTTTCTTCTTTGACCCATTGTGTGTATTTTAAATTTTCATAATTTTGTGCTTTATCCAGCTTTCCTTCTGATACTAATTTGTAGTTTCTTTCCATTGTGGTTAAAAAGTTACTTCTGCGGTTTCAAACTTTTAAAATACATTGGGAATTGTTTTGTGGACTTACATATAGTCAATTTTGGAGAATGCTCAGTGTTTACCAAGAATAAAGTATATTTTGCTGTTATCATTGAGTGTGGTGTTCTGTGTCTATTAGATCTAAATGCCTTATTGTGTTGTTCAGGATTTATTGATCTTATGTCTCATTGTTTTTTGCATTATTGGGAGTGGAATATTGAGGTCTTCAACCATTAATTATGTCTCCCTTGAATTCTGTCAATTTTTGTTCCATATATTTTGAGATATTATATTTACGTGGGTTTACTAATTGCCATTATCATTCTCATAAAATGACCTTTTATGAATACTTAATGACTTTCCTTGTTTTATAAAAAATTTTAAAAGTCCTTTTTGTCTGATGTTAATATAGTCACCCAGCTTTCTCTCTCTCTCTCTCTCTTTTTTTTTTTTTTTTTTTTTGCAGTTTTTGGCCAGGGCTGGGTTTGAACTTGCCACCTGCAGTATCTGGGGCTGGCACCCTACTCCCTTGAGCCATAGGTGCCGCCCATACCCAGCTCTCTTTTGGTTACTATTTGCATGGAATTCCTTTTTGCTATCTTCTTACTTTCAACCTATTTCTATTTTTAGATTTAAAGAGTGTCCCTTGGGTGGTGCCTGTGGCTCAGGAAGTAGGGCGCTGGCCCCATATACCAGAGGTGGTGGGTTCATGCCTGGCCCTGGCCAAAAAAACTGCAACCCCCCCCCAAAACAAAAATAACCATAAAGAGCATCCCTTATGGACAGAATATATAGTTGAATGATTTTGTAAAATTCATTTGGTAATCTCAGCACTTTAAGTGTAGAGTTTAATCTGTTTACATTTAAATTGATTATTGACCATTAGTGGGTTACTTCTGCCAATATGCTATGTGTGTTTTTAATGTATTTTCTATCTTGTCTGTTTCTTAATTCCTTCATTGCTGCCTTCTTTGATGTTTGATTTTTCATAGGGTAGTTGATACACACTCCATTCCCTTTTTAAAAAATCCTTTTTAGTTACTTCCTTGATGGTTACACTGGAGATTGCATTTAACCTTTTAAACTTATAACAACATATTTTGAATTGATACCAACTTAGCTTCAATAAAATATAAAACTTCTGCTCCTATCATTTGTACCTCTTTTTTATGTTATTTAAACAAATTACATATTGATAAATTGTGTTCCTACCAACATATAATTATTGTTTTATATATTTTCTTTTCTTATTGTCCCACAGGTCCCTGAGTCTATGTTCATTTTTTTATTTCCTTGCTTTTTTTTAAACTTTTATTTCATTGCTTTTTAAAATTTTTATTTCTTTGATTTTTTTTTGTTGTTGTTGAGACAAAGTCCCACCCTATGCCCTGAGCAGAGTGCAATGGCATCACAGGTCACTGCAACCTCAGACTCAGGCTGTGAGCATCCTGCTGCCTCAGCCTCTGGAAGCTGCTGGGATTATAGGTGCTCCTTGTGGCACCTGGCTGGTTTTTTTTTTTTTTTTTTTTTTGTGTCAGGGTCTCACTCTTGCTCAGGCAAGTCTCCTGAGCTCAAGCAGTTCTCCCTTCTCAGCCTCACACAGTGCTGGGATTACAGGCATGAGCTACGACGCCGGGCTATGTTCATTTTTTTAGCCTGCTGCATTAATGTGGGTGGGGATAGAGCTCAGTTCCTGGTGGGCCTCCTAGGAAGAATGCTGACTAGGCATACCTATCACTTGCCCTCTTGCTCATGCTAGATGTGGTTGCAGTTGTAGGTTCAGCTCCCTGCTGGGTCCCATTGACATGGGGTGAATGAGTAGAGTGTCAACTAGCCCCAACGTGCACCTTTTTGTCCAGTTTTATTGCTTTTGGGTAGGATGGAGGCTTACATTGTTCCAGGAACCTGATGGCATTACCATAGCTTGAGAATCAAAGGACTGCCTGCTTTTGCTAAGTACGGATGGAAGATTGGCTCCCTAACATAACTCTCTGATAACATCAGAGACAGGTTGTGAAATGCGAGAGAGGCTGCCTGCTTCTGTAGGGCAGGGGTAGGATGGAATGGGAGATCAGCTTCTGATCATTCTGACCTACTAAATCTGTGGGGGGAAGGGTATGGTTTTGCCATTGATGGATTGATGTTTGGCTGGAATAGGGTAGGTAGTGCCAAAAGCTTTTATATTGTTATGTCATTTTCTCCCAATCCTTTCACTAGGGATAAATGAACATTTCTTGGAGCTTTTTTTTTTTTTTCTCTGCCTTTTGGTAGTTTTATTTTGAAGGCTTCTATAGTGCCCTGTTCAGGATAAATTGGAGGCAATAAGGCAACCCAGGTAACTCACTTCTATGACTATGTTGTTCCCTAAGTCTGGAGATTCTTTTGTAGTTTTACTTCTTTCTTTCATTGTCTTCTAAAATGTTGTTGTTGTGCTAAATTCAGAGATTTTATTGCAAGGGGCAGGTCTTGGGGGGAATGGAATTATTTCACTTTGGCAGAACTGAAAGACTCTGCAATGTTTTCTTTTAAAGGAAGGTTGGGAAAATGGAGCTTCAGTTATGAAAAACATGCTAATTGGATTAGTTCCTTGTATTTGTTTTATAGATTTATACATAGGATATAAGGAATATAGATTTGTATTTAGATTATAAGGAATAAGACTAAACTTTTCCATTTTTTTAAGAAATGAGAGGTTTTTTTTTGCAATTTTAAAGGTTGTAAAAATTGTCACTTAGGAATTGTGAATAAAATTATGAATAATTAATGAAAGACATGAGAAAAAACCTAAAATATGTGTTCTCCCCTAAATAATCTATAAATTCAATGGATCCTAATAAAGATCCCCAAATCTATATTAAAGAGGAATGATACTGGAGTAAAGTCACAAAGATGGTGGAGGAGGAAGGGATACTTTCAGCTCTGATTTGCAAAGAGCTTGAAAGTAATTACTTCTATTTTCACAAGGAAAAAGCTGAACAAACTGAAAATCAGTGACTTTTCTTAGATCCATCCGAGAATTGAGGCCACAACCCAGAAATCAGGAGAAGCAGGAACATACAGAGAAAAACAGCCAAGATTACTTGGTACAGAAGCTGCTGGGCAATAAACTGGTAGGGACTCATAAATAGTAATTTTGAAAAATTGCTGGAGTCTGAATGTGGACTAGCCTGACAATGAGAAACACCTCCTAGGGCCCAAGTTTTGAGGAAGGGTAAATTTTCCTGGGTTTTACCTCTAGGATCCTTACCAGACTCTCTTGGTGAAGAAACAAAAAAATATGCCCTCTTATGTCTGACATAAGTGGAAAGTAACCATTGAATTATACCCAGAACTTCTCTTTATCAAAGGTGAACTTGCCAAAAGATATGACTTTACCACAAACTTGTCCTACCAACAAAGAAAAGCAAAAACCCAATTCTAGCCTCCTCTAGTCTTCCTGTCATAATTAAGAGGGAGAAAAAAGTAAGAAACACCTATGAAGACACTAACCTAGGGACCCAGACTTAATAAAAGACTATGATTCAATCATGAAATTATAGAAAGCTTCCTCTCTTCTACTCCTTACAACCACTTTAATAGGTCTCTGATACAATAACAAAGCATTACAGATAAAAGAGTTTCAAGGTTGTTTCTGTCCAAGGATGAATTCTTAGGAAAGCCTAAAGCAACAGAGGAGATAAAAGCAAGCACAAAGACATTAGAGGAATTTGAAGCTCTGGCACCTATAACAATAGCAAACTTTAAACACAGCTACCTCCTAGACAGATTAATATGAAATGTTACACTAAAGGCATACTTACTTCAATTCCTATATCATGTTTAACTTCCACAAAAAATCACAAGGCATGCTAAAATTCAGGATAAACACAGTTCAAAGAGATAAAGAAAGCCTTACAAACAAACTAGATATGACACAGATTTTGGAATGGTCAGTCAGAGAAAATAAAATAAATATCATTAATATGTTAAGGGACCTAGAGCAAAATACATAGATACCATGCCATAACAGAAAGGTAATGTAAGCACAGAGATGGAAATTCTAAACAAGAATTTAAAGAATGCTAGAAATAAAAATCATCGTAACAGAGGCGAAGAACACATTTAGTGGGTTCATTAATAGATAACAAGGACAAGGAAAGAGTCAGTGAGTTTGAAGATAGGTTAAGAGAAACTCCCCAAGTTGAAACATAATGAGAAAAAACATGAAAAAAGAATCCTAGAGTATTCAAGTACCATGGAGAACTTTCAAAAGGTGAGGAAGGGAAGAAGGGAGAGAGAGAGAGAGAGAGAGAGAGAGAGAGAGAGAGAGAGAGATAGAGAGATAGAGAGATAGAGAGATAGATAGATAGATAGATAGATAGATAGATAGATAGATAGATA
>CAUYRH010164097.1:0-29023 GCA_963574655.1 Perodicticus potto | reverse complement strand
CTTGAATTAAGAAGAACAGGCAGGGCTCAGCGCCTGTGGCTCAACGGGCTAAGGCGCCAGCCACGTACATCTGAGCTGGCGGGTTCAAATCCAGCCTGGGCCTGCCAAACAACGATGGCTGCAACCAAAAAATGGCCGGGCGTTGTGGCGGGCGCCTGTAGTCTCAGCTACTTGGGAGGCGGAGGCAGGAGACTCGCTTGAGCCCAGGAATTGGAGGTTGCTGTGAGCTGTGATGTCACTCTATTCAGGGTGACAGCTTGAGGCTCTATCTCAAAAAAAATAGAGTATAATCCCAGGCGGCACCTGTGGCTTAGTAGGTAAGGGTGCCAGCCCCATATACCGAGGATGGCAGGTTCAAACCCAGCCCCGGCCAAACTGAAAAAAAAAAAAAAAAAAAGAAGAACAGGCAGAACCCCCCTAATTTATTCCTATATATTTATATTCAGGTCCATCTGAAATCATGAGAATGAATGAAAAGGTTACTTTTATGGCACTAAAATTGTAGAAAGGCACCCCAGCACAAGACAGGTCACTGACCTCCTTTATAGACCTAAAAAGAGATACAGAAAGCAACTTTGTGAGCACAAGTAAAAGTAGAAAAGAGGGTTAATTGTTGATGTGAGAGAAAGAAACCACAGAACAAAAAAGAAAAATGACCTTTCATCGTCAAGTAATTACCTCCAGGCAGGAACTCCATGATTAGGTAGAGGTTTAGCTTATCCTGAAAACTATAGAACATTTTCACAACCCACAAACTGTCTGCCTCCACTAGAATGTCACGCTCCGCACGAATGTGGCCAACCTGGAGGTATATGCATTTGATTAATGACAAGCCTTGCTCTGCTTTATAAGACTGTATATTTGTTTAAACAATTTAAATACTGTTTTGAGTATTTAATGGTGATGATGCAAAAGATCTAATTTCTGTTTAGGCAAACTTATAACCCAAAATTGACAACATTTGACTTGAAGGTATTTAATACAAACTTGAGTGATGAAAGGCTTTCAAAAATGGCAAAATGAATGGTTTTAATGCAAATAGCAACTTTAACATGCTATAAACTGAACCTCTGATTAAAATTACCACTCTTGGGCGGCGCCTGTGGCTCAGTGAGTAGGGCGCTGGCCCCATATGCCGGAGGTGGCGGGTTCAAACCCAGCCCCGGCCAAAAACTGCAAGAAAAAAAAAAAAAAGAAAATTACCACTCTTTTACATGTAGTTTTGTTCTAATAATTTTTTTTGATTAAGTAAGTCCACAAGGTGAGACTCTCTAAACAAATCCTACATTGGGTCTGCAATGATATCTGCTATCTGCAGTGACAGTGCTCTGGCTGACAATTCTAGAATGCTATGATGACACAGGATTTAGTTTACTGCTATGGACACAGCATGTGCTCAATCAATTCCTTTTTTTTTTTGAGACAGAGCCTCAAGCAGTCACCCTGGGTAGAGTGCCGTGGCATCACAGCTCACAGCAAACTCCAATTCCTGGGCTCAAGCAAGTCTTCTGCCTCCGCCTCCCAAGTAGCTGGGACTACAGGGCGCCCACCACAACGCCCGGCCATTTGTTGGTTGCAGCCGTCATTGTTGTTTGGCGGACCCGGGCTGGATTTGAACTCCCCAGCTCAGGTGTACGTGGCTGGCGCCTTAGCCCATTGAGCCACAGGTGCCGAGCCAATCAATTCCTAATGAATTGAAGTATAAGAACACATAAGAAAGGTTAGCTCCTAATTTATGACATTTCCAGTTTTCTATTTTTACTGAAACATCTAGCCAAGGAAACAAAGTTACAGGAGGTCCGGGAGAACTAGAATTACTTCGTTAAAATAATACTTTATTGTTGAGTTTACCTTATTTACTTTAAATACAAAATAGTAATCAAAACATCACTTCATATTATCAAATTCCACCCCATCTCTTTTTTTAAGTGTCACAAGATCCAAATTGGGTTGAATTAGATATAAATTTATTAAGACCCAATTTAATCCGTGAAAAGAGGTTTTGGTCTTAACATGTGATACAGGTCTTGAGTGTTTTTATAATATGTTCTGAAGTAAAAGGTGTATGAAGGTTCATAAACCGCTTCTATTGACAGATTCAGCCCATGGCTATTGTTTTGTCTGATATGAAGCAAGTTTGCTTTATCGGAATGTCTTCAGCCAGACCAGGCACTCTTCTAATATTCTTCCATTTGCACACAGATCCCATCCTGTCTTCTGTCTTACACCTAATGTACCTTAGTCTTTCACACTAACTCTTGGGGGCCTAAAGGCATTAAGTTTACATATTTCTCAGTTTCTACTAAAATTTTTCTCCTAGCCGGGCGTTGTGACGGGTGCCTGTGGTCCCAGCTACTTGGGAGGCTGAGGCAAGAGAATCGCCTAAGCCCAGGAGTTGGAGGTTGTTGTGAGCTGTGATGCCACAGCACTCTACCAAGGGCGATGAAGTGAGACTCTGTCTCTAAAAAAATAAAAATAAAAATAAAATTTTTCTTGGGTAATTTTTAAATAGCTTCAGTGTTACAGAAAACTTACTTTTTAAAATCTGTACTTATGGTACGGGGGTGGAAAAAAATGGGCAATACGGGGGATAAGGAATAGTGCCATGAAACCACAAAGAAGTTGAGTACAACATCTGCCTTTCCTTGACCTTAATAATAAAGTAAAGCTTTTGCAAAACAATAATGATGCTTACTGACCAACCACTGGCTGAGCAGCCACTGTCATACACTAATCCTTCACCTGTCTATTTCCCCTGGCTCCTGCTAAGGGCCCTACCTACTGCAGGAAGCCAAAGAAAAGGGGAGGTACTACAATTGGCATTTGTCACTCACCTTGGAAGACAGAATGGTGACTGCAGTATTTCCTGTTTGTCAAGGGGAAAGGTAAAGTAATTGTACATACATATTGCCCTTCTCTCCCAAGGATGAAATGGCAAACTTCAAAATCTAGCAATGGAGTCAGTTGAATATAGGTTAAGAAAGGGAAGAGTAAGAGGACAATTCATACAAAAAGTTCTCTTTCCCCATTCCATAAATATGTTAACAGGTTGGAGGTACAAACTGCTATCTATCCTGGGCACTAAAGAAAGCAGAGATAAAGCCAGTCTTTTGTTCCATTGCTAACAATATACTGGCATCGCAACTGAAGTTTTTCTGTTTGCACAGCAAGAGAAACATCAGGAACTAGCTAAATGCCAATGTCTTATCCTTTAAATTTTTCCAGATAGCACAAGTATCTAGCCTATGAACTAGAATATAACTTGAACTCTGTGTGTAGACTTTTTTCCCCCAAGAGTCTCACTTTGTTGCCCCAGCTAGAGTACAACAGGTCATCATAGCTCACTGCAACCTCAAACTCCTAGGCTCAAGTGATCCTCCTGCCTTAGCCTTCCAAGTAGCTGGGACTATAGACATGTGCCACATGCCCAGCTAAGTTTTCTTTTTTTTGTAGATGTATTCTCACTTTTGCCCAGGCTGGTCTTGCCCTCCTTACCTCAAGTGATCCTCCTGCCTTGGCCTTCCAGAGTGCTGCGATTACAAGTGTGAGCCACTGTGCCTCAGTGCATAGATTTAACTCCTGGTCAGTTTAGTAAAAACAACAACAAAAAATTTTTTCCTCTGGATAAGGCACCTGTAACTACAAGAAGTTAGGTTCTAAATCTAAACTTTGTCAGGCCTATCGAAAAATGATGGCTTTGTACTGGTCTACTTCCAACTTGCACCTAGTACACACCCAACGCAAGTTTCCTCAAGATGGCTGACCCACGAAGAGTCTGTGCCCAGAGACTTTCTTTTTTTTCTCTTTTTTTAAGACTGAGTCTCAAGCTGTTGCCCTGGGTAGAGTGCTGTGGCGTCACGGCTCATAGCAACCTCAACCTCTTGAGCTTAAGCAATTCTCTCGCCTCAGCCTCTCAAGTAGCTGGGACTACAGATGCACGCCACAATGCCTGGCTATTTGTTGTCGTTGTTGTTGCAGTTGTCATTGTTGTTTTAGCTGGCCCAGGCCTGGTTCATTAGCACCCTCCCACTGAGCAATGGGCGCTGCCCATGTGGCCAGAGACTTTAACTGGCCTAAACTGAGATCGAACCTAAGGATGAGTCTATCAGTTAAGATGAGCTAAACTATTAAGTTAATGTACCATTTAATGCATAAATTAATGCATAATTTAAAAATCCTAACTCTAACAGATATTTCCTTTACTTTCATTTAAAAAATTTTTTTTTCTTTTCTTTTTTTTTTTTTGAGACAGAGTTTCACTGTGCTGCCCTCGGTAGAGTACTGTGGCATCACAGCTCACAGCAACCTCTAGCTCTTGGGCTAGGGCGATTCTCTTGCTTCAGCCTCCTGAGTACCTGGGCCTACAGGCACCTGTCACAACGCCTGGCTATGTTTGTTGCAGTTGCCATTGCTGTTTTAGCTGGCCGGGGCCAGGTTCGAACCTGCCACCCTTGGCATATGGGGTTAGTGCCCTACTCACTGAGCCACAGGTGCCACTCTAGAAAAATTTTTAAAATTGATTTTGAAGAAGGTATAATATTTGAGAAAATATGTTTGGACCATCTCTGTTACAATGCTGGGTACCTGGCACATGTTATGTAGAATTACTAATTCTGAAAGTCATTATATACTTTTCTTTTTACGATTTTATTCCATCTGCTAATTATTACATAAAAAGAAGTTTTAAGCTTCCATTAAAACTGTAAGAAATATATCTTATAGGGCAGCGCCTGTGGCTCAGTGAGTAGGGTGCTGGCCCCATATTCCGAGAGTGGTAGGTTCGAACCTGGCCCCGGCCAAACTGCAACAAAAAAATAGCTGGGCATTGTGGCAGGAGCCGGTAGTCCCAGCTATTCGGGAGGCTGAGGCAAGAGAATTGCCTAAGCCCAGGAGCTGGAGGTTGCTGTGAGGGCAATAAAGTGAGGGCACTACTGAGGGCAATAAAATAAGACTCTCTCTCTACAAAAAAGAAAGAAATACATCTTATAAAAATAAAGCTTACTCGTGAAATACAAATACACTGCCTAGTCAATAAAGAAGCTTTATATTTTCCTTCTCAAGAATAACTGAAACTCTAGCTGGGCATTGTGGAGGGCGCCTGTCCTCCCAGCTACTTGGGGGGCTGAGCCAAGAGAATCGCTTAAGCCCAGTAGTTAGAAGTTACTGTGAGCTGTGATGCCATGGCACTCTACCAAGGGCAACATAATGAGACTCTGTCTCAAAAAAAAAAAGAAAGAATAACTGAAACTCTGTCAGTGCCTACACACTTATACCACACACTGATTTTGAGATAATATACAAATAGGGATACTGTGCATTATGAATAAGGTTTATGTTAGCATAAACTATTGTTTCTAAAGATTTACTGCCTGCATATTTGATATCCTCAACTGCAATTCCTAAGAGTCTAAATTTTCTGGGTAACATGTGAAAATTAAAGAGAAAATAAAAAATCCAAATTCTAAGGTGGCACTTAAATGAAGACAGAGGAGACTTGGTGATTATATTATATACCTCCTCTCCTCTCAAGAGGCAGAAAGGACTGGATGTAGGGCCAATCTCACAGGGTCTCTCTTTGCTCTCCTATAACATCAGATCTTTTACAAGACATTTGCCTATCTTCACCCACTACAATCTGTTCTTAAACAACCACCGAAACTAAACTAGATTTATAGAAAGTCTGCATTCTTGCTTTTAAAAACATACCATCCAATATTTAAAACCTATTTATTTTGCATAAAGTATTATGTACCTTGCAGATCTATTTGCAAAGTGGGTTTGGGTTTTAGAAAGTGTTCTTAATCATCATCAAAGAATTGCACTGCATTTTTCTACCATTTGCTTGTATTTTTCAAATTCACTCAGAAATTGGAAGACTGGTCTCTCTTAGCCAGTGATGAGCTACCCAGAACACTCAACTTTGGTTTAGGTATACGGAATGAAGTAAAACATGTTTTGGGTTGTAAATTCCAAATTTCAATTCCTGGCCCTTAGTTGTAAAGTGTACATGCAATTTCTATTTCTCAGCATTTGGGAAGAACCATACTACCACACCAAGTATGACTTCAAAAAACAGGCTCTCATGACAAGAACATCTTGTGATCAACTGGAAAACACAAACAGCATCTGCTTTTTTATTAGGTTTTCAACTTCTTAAAAAAACTGCACATAATCCAGAGGCATTATCTGTACTTCTAAATATGTAACTGCTTCTTTATAGGGAGAAAAAAGTAGAATTATATGTATAGTCATAAATGACAAAGCTAAAGAAAACTGTAATAAAAATATACATTTCAATTAAGCAAAGAGAATAGTTTTAGGAGACAAAAATTCATAAACTAACTAAAGGCACTGATACAACTGTGCTTTACCTGCTCTTTTTCAAGCATATCTGCTTTACGAAGTATTTTCATTGCATACACGTGCCCTGTATCTTTCTTCTGAACAAGTCGCACCTAAAAAGTTATAAAAGAAATACCAACTCAAAAATTTGCATTGCCATGCTAATGCTTTGGTGTGTTATAGGAAGCAGTTACTAAACTAAAAAAGTATTATATTCTAATATAAGCAACTAGCAGTAATAAAGCAAAAAAATGAAAACATTCCAAAATGAACACATGACATATAGAGATGTCAATGCTGGAAACATCCTCAAATATCTCTAGATTTGAACAGCTTTGGCTCCCTAGTTGAATAAACCAATCTAATTTAGAACTTTCAGCTTCAAACTTAAGGACTCATTAAACCCTTGGCATATGTCAGCTCAGAAAAATCTAAGTAAATGATTATAGCAATGTTTAAAACAAAGTTTATAACTAAATGTGGAACCCCCATTTCCTATGCCTAGGTCAATTTCATGTGAATTTCCTAGGCCTCAATTCCATGAATGGACTGTGTCCATTCATTGATACATTCATTCACTTTGCCCCTGCAGAAGGGACTGTGTTTGTTCATTGATACATTCATCCATCTTCCCTTGGAAGGGACTGTGTTCATTCGTTTCCTGGCCAAGGAACCCATACACCTATATATATCTCGAGACTAAAAGCCTAAAGGGGGAGACGGGGAAAGACCGGGAGAGAAACGGAGAGAGCTTTTCTCTCCCCACTTGAGTTCTCTCTCTCCACCAGGAGCTTTAGCGTTCTCTGTATTCTTTTCTGTAAATAAATTCTGTCTTACCACTGGGGGGGAAAAAAAAAAGAAAAAGAAAATGCCATGAAGGCTACGTTAAAAAAAAATAATAAAGAGATGGAATGCAAAAAAAAACAAAAACAAAACAAAAACCCTACAGGACAAAAGAATATAATGGGGGAGAAAGAAACAGAAAATCATCTCATATATATTGAAATAAATAAAGAGCCTAAAGAAAACTATCTTTATTAATATTTCCATACAAGTGACAAGACAGATGGATTGGAATTAGATATGGAAAAATCTAATATTCTACAAAGGAAACTCTGGGGAGACCCAGGAAGTTATGAAGGTCATTTCTTATTAAGGGTGAACTTTTCTATTCTTTGCTCTGCCACCTTTTTCTTATGCCAGAGCTGGCAATTCCCCACTCCCTTTGTGTGTTGGAGACAGACCATGCCACCAAATGCCCCCCTCAGCCAGTGAGTGCCAGGCTATTTTTAGCTTTTCCAAACAACGAATGAAATTATTGTCCATTCTTGGGCTGTGGTTTTTTTATTGGCTGTTTCAGCTGCTTTGGAGCATAAGCAGCATATTAACCCTGCAAGTCTCAGATGCCTAGGATGGAGGAGATGCTTTCCCTTGACTTGAGCTACAGGAAGGAGCAAAGATTCCTGAATTTTGGAGGTGTCAGGTAGTTTGGAATGGCTATAGGCTTTGAGGTAGGCTTAGATTCCCAAAACACAGACACTGTGGCCTAAAATGTACATGAGAGTTCCTGCCCTGTATGTTATGTTTCTGTCTGTGAAGAGCCTGTGATGGAGCGTGGAACATTCAAGGAAGAAACATTTATTCAAGGAGTGGGCTGGGGGATGGATGCAAGCATAGTGGTATGGCTCTCACTAGAACAAATTCATATGGAACAAGTAAAACAGTATGCATGTAGCACTTGGCAAAGCAGATTATTGCTGGGCAGTGTTATGGGTTGAATCCCCCCAAAAGACACTTTGAAGTCCTAAACCCCAGCACCTCAGAATGTGACCTTATTTGAAGATAGTCTGTATGGAGGTAATCAAATTAAAATGAGGTCATAAGGGGGGGTCCTAATTCAACATGTCTGATGTCCTTATATACAGGAGAAATTTGGACACAGACACCCACACAGGGTGAGTGCCATGTGGAGGAAAAGACAAAGAGAAGACTGCTACATCTATAACCCAAAGAATGGCAGAGATGGCCAGCAAACCCCCAGAAGTTAGGGGAAAGTCATAGGACAGACTCTCCCTTAAATCCTTTAGAAGGAATCAATTATGATGACACTCTGATCTTATATTTCTTGCTTACAGCACTGTGAGATATTTCTGTTGTTTGAGCCACCCAGTTCATGGCGTTTTATTGTAGCAGACCTAAGAAACTAATATTGGGAGTGCTGTAGTCCAAAATTTGTATGTGGAAACTTAACTCTAATGTGATAGTATTAAGAGGTGGAGCCTTTGGGGAGGTCATTAGGTCATGAGGACAGAGCCTTTACAAATGGGGTTGGTGCTCTTATAAAACTATTCTGAGGAACAGAGCAAGATGGTGGACTAGAGAAATTTCCTTGCTGGCTGCTATAGTAGACAGGGAAAAGTGGTCTTCAGCTACCTCTGCCTGGGGGAATCTGTACAGGAACATCACTGGCGGGGACAGTGAAGCAGCAGGAGACTTCCGGAGTCAACGATGAGATCTGAAGCTCAGGACAACTGATGCAGAGGCAGCTGCTTGGTACAGGCAGAGGATGGCCAGTCAGCCAGCTCTCCCACAAAGGTCTGGATGGGAAAGGGTTGTCCTGCATTATTTTGATTTTGGACTGGGCTGCTTTCTGGAGCAGCAAATAGACTTGAACAGCATCCTGTGGCTGGGGTTGAAAGCCAGGTGGGATGTTCCATTGGCTTGGCTGCTGGCAGGTGACACCATTTTGGGAATACTGCATTGTGCTGTGGGGGATGCCGCTTGTGCGAGAGGATAAGTCTATGGGGTCCTAGTGCACAGACGGCCCTGACCCACCTGGTGAACTCAATTGGCCATCCTTGGGGTGAGCTGAGGGTCCCTGTACCCCCCAGAGGGCTTCTTTGTTGTCAGGGGACACTGCATGATGGGCCTCCTGGGAAGTCTGGTGGGAACTTTGGGACCCAAGCCTCAGAAAAATTCTGGCAACATGAAAAACCAGAACAGAGCACCCTCCCCCAAGTAATTATAAGGTAACTACCACAGAGGATTCCACCTATAAAGAATTAATGACAATGACAGAAAGGGAACTTAAAATATGGATGGTAAAGGGAATTGATGAGATAGTGGATAAATAGAATCAAAAACATGGATGAAAGATATGAAGAATATAGAAAAGATATGGCAGAACTTAAGGACTTAAAGGAGTCAATTAGGGAACTTAGAGATGCAGTAGAAAGTATCAATTACAGATCAGATGATGGAGAAGAAAGAATCTCAGAGCTTGAGTATAAAGCTCTTGAGCTAACCCAAGCAGTTAAAGAGGCAGAAAAGAAGAGAAAAACAGAATATTCACTCAGGGAATTATGGGACTTCACAAAATATTCAAACATATGAATTATTGGTATTCCCGAAGGGGAAGAAGAATGTCCCAAAGGAATGGAAGCCATACTGGGCAATATCATAAGTGAAAACTTTCCAACTATCACTAAAGATTCTGAAACATTCCTTTTAGAGGGATATCAAACTCTGGATCATCTCAACATAAATAGAGCATCTCCAAGACATGTTGTAATGAACCTTTCTAAAGTCAAGATGAAAGAGAAAATTCTGCAAGCAGCCAGGAGTAAGTGCCAATTGACCTACAGGGGCAGATCCATCAGAGTGACAGCAAACTTCTTAGCTAAAGCTTTCCAAGCCAGAAGAGAATGGTCAGTTACCTTTAACCTTCTTAAATAAAATAATTTTCAGCCCAGAATTCTGTATCCTGCTAAATTAAACTGAAAAATTGATGGAGAAATCAAATCTTTTATTGATATGCAAACATTGAGGAAATTCACTACAACAAGACCAGGTTTACAAGAAATACTTAAGACGTATTCTCCACACTGACCATCACAATGGATGATGAGCAAAGTAAATACCCACAAAATAAAGGATAAAACCTAGCTTCCAAAATGGCACAAAGGATGAAACTAAGCAATAGGCTTTCATAAAATAAGATGACTAAAACTCCACCACATTTATCAATTCTCTTAATAAATGTTAATGGCTTGAATCCCCCACTGAAGAGGCACAGGCTGGTTAATTGAATAAAAAAGCACAAGCCATCCATATGTTATCTCCAGGACACACACCTAACCTTGAAAGAAAAAAACAAGTCTCAGGGTGAAGGGATGGTAAACAATATTTCAGGCAAGTGGAAACCAAAAGAAAGGCAGGGTTGCAATATTATTTTCAGATATAAGCATATTTGAAGCAATTAAAGTTAAGAAAGACAAAGATGGTCACTTCATGCTGGTCAACGGAACATTAAATTAAGAGAACATTTCAATCCTAACTATTTATGCACCAAACTTAAATGGTTCCAGATTTGTGAAACAGACCTTATTGGTCTGAGCGATATCATATCCCATTAAATCATAATTGCTGGGGACTTTAACACCCCTTTGGTTGAACTGGACAGATCATCTAAGTAGAAACTAAACAAAGATACAAGGGACTTAAATGCAACCCTAGAACAAATGGGCTTAATAGATCTATTCAGAACAAACCATCCCAAATCTAAGGAATTCTTCCTATCAACCCATGGAACATACTCCAAGATAAATCATATCCTAAGTCATAAATCAAACCTTGACAAAATTAAAATAATTTAAATTATAACTTGTATTTTCTCAGACCACAAGGCAATTAAGGTGGAACTCAACTCCAATAAAAATTTTCATCCCTACACAAAGTCATAGAAATTAAACAACCTTATGCTGAATGACAGCTGGGTTAAGGAAGAGATAAAGGAGAGAATTATTACATTCCTCAAACATAACAACAGTGAAGTCATAAGCTACCAAAACCTGTGGGAGACTGCAAAAGCAGTCCTAAGAGGGAAATTTATCCCATTAGATGCCTACATCCAAAAAAGGGAAAGACAGCACATTAAGAATCTAAAGAATCGTCTCAAAGAAATGGAAAGGAAGAGCAATCTAATTCCAAACCCAGCAGAAGAAAAGAAATAATCAAAATTAAATTAGAAATAAATGAAATTGAAAACAAAGGAATCATTCAGAAAATCAATGAAACAAAAAGTTGGTTCCTTGAAAAGATAAATAAAATTAATAAATTTTTGGCCAGATAAACTAGCAACAGAAAAGTAAAATCTTCAATAACCTCAATCAGAAATAAAAAAGGAGAAATAACAGATACCACTGAGACACAAGAGATTATCTCTGCCACAAGAAACTCTCTGTCCATAAAATTGACAATGTGGAGGAAAGGTACCAATACCTGGAATCATACCATCTCCCTAGACTTAACCAGGAAGAAATAGATCTCTTAAACAGAAAAATATCAAGGACTGAGATTGAAGAAACAACAAAAAATCTTCAAATGAAAAAAAGCCCTGGACCAGAGGGCTTCACACCAGAATTCTATCACACCTTCAAAGATACGCTTGTATCCAGGCTCAGAACCTATTCCAAAATGCTGAGAAGGAAGGAACCTTTTCTAACATGTTCTATGAAGCAAACATCACCCTGATACTAAAACTAGGAAAAGACACAAATAAAAAAAAGAACTAAAGACCAATTTTACTAATGAATATCAATGCAAAAATACTCCATAAAATGTTAGCCAATAGATTACAGCTACACATTAAAAAATTATACATCCTATAGTAATCAAATACTATTTGTACATTATTCCATAAGTGTTATGTGTACTTTCAAATAAACTTTGTAAAAAAATTTTTATTCTCCTAATATTTAAATTTATTTCTTTGAAAAATGCAGTTGTAGAAAACAAATGCATAGAAGTATAGGAGAAAATAATTAAAATAAATAAAGAAATTCATTTCCAAAAAATAAAAAATTATACATCATGATCAAGGAGGCTTCATCCCAGGGATGCAAGGCTGGTTTAACATATGCCAATACATAAATGTAATTCACCATGTTAACTGAAGCAAAAACAAAGACCATACGATCCTTTCAACAGATACAGAAAAAGCTTTTGATAAAATTCAACATCCTTTTCTAAAAGGAACACTTAAGAATATAGGTATAGATGGCACATTTCTTAAAATGATGTAAGCCATCTATGACAAGTCCACAGTTAACATCATACTTAATGGTGTAAAATTGAAAGCTTTTCTACTTAGAACAGAAACCAGATAAGGATGTTCTCTACCCCCACTTTATTTAACATAGTGCTGGAAGTTCCAGGTAATTCAGGCAATGGAAGGTTATAACGGGTATCCAAATAGGGGTAGAGGAGGTCAAACTCTTGCTCTTTGCCCATGACATGATCTTATACTTAGAAAACCCCAGAGACTCCACCACAAGACTGGAAGTGGAAGTGATCAAAAAATACGGTAATGTCTCAGGGTATAAAATCAATGCCCACAAATCAGTAGCCTTTGTATACACCAATAACAGCAAAGTCAAGAAGCTAATCAAAGATACAATTCCCTTCACCATAGCTTTGAAGAAAATGAAATAGGAATATACCCAACAAAAGAGGTGAAGGACCTCTACAAAGAGATATGAAGCCCTAAGAAAAGAAATAGCAGAAGACATTAACACATGGAAGAGCATACCTTACTCCTGGCTGGGAATAATCAACATTGTTGAAATTTCTATACTTCCCAAAGCAGTCTACAGATTCAGTGCAATCCCCATTAAAATATCATCATTATACTTTGAAGAACTGGAAAAACATAGTTCCTTTTGTATAGAACCAGAAAAAACCCTTGTAGCCAAGGAAATTTTTGATAATAAAAACAATGGTGGAGACATCACTCTACCAGACTCTACTCTGTCTACTCTATCAGACTTCAGGTTATATTATACGTCCACAGTGATCAAAATAGCATGGTATTGGCACAAAAATAGAGACATAGATATAAGGAACAGAATAGAAAACCAAGAGATGAAACCAGTCTCGTATAACCATCTGATCTTGGATAAACCAAACAAAAGCATATGCTGGGGTAAAGGACCCCTATTTAATAAATGGTGTTCGGAGAACTATAACTATATGTAAAAGACTGAAACTGGACCCTCAACTTTCACCACTTACAAAAATTGACTCATGTTGGATAAAAGTTTTAAACCTAAGACATCGAATGATAAATTCTAGAAGAAAGCATAGGGAAAACTCTTGAGGATATTGACCTGGGGAAAGATTTTATGAAGAAAACTTCAGCAGCAATTGTACCAAAAATAATCAAATGGGACTTAATTAAACTGAAATGCATTTGCACAGCTAAGGACATAGCAATGAAAGCAAACAGACAGCCTTCAGAATAGGAAAAGATATTTGCATATTATGAATCTGACAAAGGCTTGATAACTAGGATGTATAGAGAACTGAAATTAGTCAACAAAAAAGAGCAAATAATCCCATCTATTACTGGGCAAAAGACATGAACAGAAACTTCTGTGAAGAAGACAGATGAATGGCTAACAAACATATGAAAAAATACTTATCATCCTTAGTCATCAGAGAAATGCAAATCAAAACCACCTTGAGATATCAGTTAACCCCAGTGAGAACAGCCCACATTACAAAGTCCCAGAGATGCAGATGCTGGCATGGGTGTGGAGAGAAAGGGACACTTTTACATTATTGGGGGGACTGCAAACTAACCCAGCCCCTTTGGAAAGAAGTTGGAGAATCCTCAAAGAACTTAAATTAGGCCTCACTACTAGAAATCTACCCAGAGGAAAAAAAATCATTTTATCATAAAGACATTTGCACTAGAATGTTTAATGCACCTCTGTTAACAATCACAAAGTTGTGGAAACAACCTAAATGTCCATCAACTCAGGAATAGAGTCACAAACTATGGTATATGTATACCAGGGAGTACTATTCAGCCTTAAGAAAAGATGGTGACTTTTTATATTTTGTATTAACTCGGATGGAGTTGAAACACATTCTTCTTAGTTAAGTATCACAAAAATGGAAAAGCAAGTATCCAATGTACTCAATTTTATTATGAAGTCAGTAGAAGATCCAATACATACCCACAGACGAGAAAAACTTAATTCTACTCATGTTGGGGGGAGAGGGACTCTGTGGTGGACAGGAGGAGGGATTGGTGTGCTCTCACTTGAAGGGCACCAGGTAGGAGTGTTGCCACACCTTTTGGGTGTGGGACACAACTACAACAGGGACTCTACCTAAAAAAATTCAAAAATTGTGACCTGGTAGTTTGTACTGTCACATTAACTTGGAAAAAGAATTTTGGGGGAGCTTGTTTGCCCCTTTGGCCATGTGAGGACACAGTTACAGGGCACCATCTTGAAGTGGAGAGCACCCTTCTTAAATGAGTCAGTGAGATTACTGAGAGGAAATCCCTCCTACAGTATCCAGGATGTGGCAGATTCTCTGAACTCTTGTGAGGTGAATGAACAAATGAATGAGGTTGTACATGAAGCGTGCAATCCCAGAGCATGGCATACAGGCAGATGTTCATGAATATTTGCTAATTGGGGGTCATCAGTGCTAACATTCTTACGTAGCATTTACTTTTACTATGAGCCAGATAGTACTCCAAGTCATTGACACATACTATCTATGTGAGCCTCATTTAATCTTCATAACTACTCTTTTATTTATCCCATTTTAAAGAGGAGGAAACTGAGGTACAGAGAGGTTAAATAACTATCTCTGTTTCACCCACATAATAAGCAGTAAAGTTTTGGGTCTAATTAGTCCAGGACTCGGGTTTTCTACTTTTTTTTTTTTCAAGACAGAGTCTCACTCTGTGCCTTGGGTAGAGTACCATGGCGTCATAGCTTACAGCAACCTGAAACTCCTGGGCTTAAGTGATCCTCTTGCTTCAGCTTCCTGAATAGATTGGACTACAGGCGCCTGCCACAGAGCTTGGCTGGTTTTTCTATTTTTAGTAGAGACAGGGTCTTGCTCTTGCTCAGGCTGGTCTTGAACTCCTGAGCTCAGGTGATCCACCTGTGTCAGTCTCCCAGAGTGCTAGGATCACAAGTGTGAGCCCACTGTCTCTGTCTGGGGTGTCTACTCTTAACCACTATTTGGAATAACGTGTGTGAAGAGCCTGGCACATGGTGGTTGCTCCATTCTAAACCAGTGAGCAGATGAGAGTAACTGGGAAAAGCTTCTGGCTCCCCTGCAGTAGAGAAAGCCCACCTGCTCCCTTCCCTCCTCTGGGGCTTTGCACACCTCAAGGGCAGAGTGAAAGCTGCCTGGGCCCAGCCAGAATTAGTGGGGTCTTCCTCAGGGTGGGGTCCCTGTCCTTCTGCTGGGCTTAGAGGAAGCTGAAGCAGAAGGGTGTCAAAGTCTCCTGTCATCTGCCAGCAAAGCAGCTCTGCTGTCAGAGGGCTGACAGCACAGAGTGTCCCCGCCTTTCTTCCATAATTCACCCCAAACCAAGTGTGGAGTGCTGACTCTGTGCTTCTGCAGCAGGGCAGGCTGGCTGGCTGTTATACTTGTTCCCAGATGCTCCTGGGCTGTGCCAAGTACTAGCAATGGTGGTGATTTATGGTGTCACAGGCCAGCATCCTCTACCCTGACCACTGCTCTCAGCCACAGGTTTAATTATTTAAACAGATTTGACGTTTTACGAATGTGCCTTTAGGCCTGGCAGAGGAAAGAAAACCTTAAGAGAAAAAAAATCTTTGCTTGAAACATTAAATTGAAATATGCAAGGACAGACTCAGAAAATATCCTAGACGCCTGAGTGTGAGTGTGGTGTTCAAGGCCCTTCTCAGTTTGCTCCATTTTACCAGCTCTGTCCCTTGTTGCTGCCTCACTTTAGAGCAAAGTGATACTTAACCATCCTTGCAATTTTGCTTCTGCTGTCTGTGATGCATGTGCACCTACACACACACACACACACACACACACACACAATCATATATACTGTGGTTTACTGTGTACCTGGTGCTAAGGGAGAGTTTGGGGTGCAGTAGGAAACAGAATACACAAAAAATCCCTGCCCTCGTGGAGTTTCCGGCCTATGGGAGGAGACTTCTTCCCCTCATCCTTTGAGACTGTTCTTTCAGAAGAATCAGCTACAGTGCTGCTTTTCCTGTGTTCCCTGACCTTCCAAGAGAAATTAATTACTAATGTGACCTTCGGCGGTTGTCTCCCAAAGCCCAAACTCACTCTGCCATCATTGTCAGTGGGTACACTTGAAGCTCCTTCTCTTAGGCTGTGAACTCCTTGAAGGTGGGACTGTCAGGTGTTGTTTCCATCTCAGCACCTAGCGCAGTGCCTGACTCATAGCAGGTGCTTATGACACGGATGCCATCAGAAGGCTCCCTGCCTCCACTTTCTGGCAAAGAGCACCTCTTTGTGTGTGCTCATTAGTGTGGATGTCTGCTTGTTCACTGTGTTGTTTGTTCCCGCACTCACTCACTCACCATGTGTGTTTTGAGCACTGCCGCGCAGGAGGAGGCCTGCAGTAGCTGGTGGGGCTACGCCGACAGAGAAGGCTGCTGTCCTCGGTGTGCCCACACTGTGCCTGTGGAGGCGGGCAGTAAGCAGCTGTTCTGTGGTCCTGTGGCTGTCTGTAGGCGGCAGTCAGCCCTCAGGGCCACAGCACGCCCAGGCTCGGCCTGGGACGTTCCACCCTAAACCTCAGGTCAGGAAGTGTCTGTGTTTTTCTTCCCAGCTCAGAGGACAAGGCTGGAGAAAACGAATCCCACTCACCTCCCTCTTCCAAGCTCCTTACCTATGTGTAAACTGGGAGTCCAAGGCTATTAAAATAATAATGCAAATAATCCATATTTTTCATCTTAAAAGCACTTTGGAGCATCCGATTAATCTTCTTAGTACCCTTGTGTGTAGGTAAGTATAAGGTTTTGCTTTGAGAGAAAGAAATTGAAACATGAGGTGATTAAACTATTGGCCCGAGGCTACAGCGAAAGCAAGGGTTTGAACAGGGATGGGATTCATCAGTCCTCGGTTATTTTGAACAGTTGCAGATGCCAAGGACCATGTCCCTTGGGCAGCTGCTGGGGAAAGCAGCCAGCTTGCCTTGGCAATGCAGCGTGGTGGGGAAGAGCCGGAGCTCTGTGGCCCACGGACTCCACCACGTGTGGTTGTATGACCTTCGACAAGTCAGATTCCTCATCTACAACACGCAGATAATAACTTTGTTGTAGGGTTATGAGGGTGAAATAAAATTATGTTGTAGATAGACAGCTTAGCATGGTGCAAGATACCTTTTTCTTATATATAGAGACAGAAGCGTGTGAAATTGGCAAAGTGTGTGAATTAGTTAATCAATATCATCATTCAACATCTTTTGGGTACTTGGTGTATTCCAGACATAAAGATGCCTCATAACTCCATTAAATGCTGAGCGTCTTGTTATTATTTTCAGTCACTTGCACACCTAGATCATGTCATTAATCTGATTTCCTTCTCCATGAACAGATGTCAAAGATCTGCCCTGAATGCTGTGGGGGATACAGAATTGCCCAGAACGTGGACCTTCTCTTTGAGAGCTCCAGTGGGGAATGCATCAGTCCTTTCCAGTCCAGCAAGAGTCATGCATGGCCTGAGTCTGCACCTTCAGCCCTGGGAGGACGTTTAACACAGAGGTGGGTTATTGGGAAGGTTTGGTGATACTAGTGTGGAATTTTGCAATTAATCTTGCTATAAATTCTAACATTCCGTAAGTACACGGACAGTGCCAGGTACGTGACATGCATTCTTTTGTCTGATCCTCCTCCAATCCTAGGAGGCAAGAACAATTATCACTCCCATTTTGTAGAAGAGGCAATTGAGGTGCAGAGAGGGAAGTCACTTTTGCAATGTCTCATAACCAAGTACCTAGTTGGCCAATCCTGACTTTGGTAAGGCTGAGGGGAGATTTGTGTCTGAAGATAGAGTAGCGAGGAATAAAATTAAAGCCAGATGCATAATCGAGCTCATAATAACATGCTGTGTGGACTTTCAGGCTGTCACTGAGTTTTCTGTGCAACTTTAGTAGGTCACCGAGTATTTATAGTACCTCTGTTATTGGCCCAGACTGTGTTAGTCGCTGTGGGTGTTACAAAAGCTATGAGACGATACCTTGTTTTCCCTCAAAGATCTATTCAGACAGAAGCACTTGAATTGGGGAAGGTGTTTGGATGTACTAATCATCATCTTCATCATCACCACTGCCATTCAGCAAGTTTTGGGGACTTAGCATAGTCTAGATATAAAGGGGTTTGACATAGACTATCCCATTGAATCCCCTCTCAAATCTTTATGAATAGGTATTACCTTCTCCATTTTAGAGCTGAGAAAGCTGAGGCATGCTCGAAAGTTCACAAGTTAAGTAGCTTTCCTAAAGTCACAGAGCTAGCAAATATGAGAGCTGGTTTTCAACTCACGCAGGGATGAAAGAGGGATTGCTGCCACACCTGGCAGGGTCTCGTCTGAGAAGCCTCCTGTCTAACTCCTCCCTCAAAGTTCTAGCCAGTTTTCTCTTCTAGAAAGAATGAAAATTCCTAGCCTTAAAGTCAGAGGAGTCACACTTTGGTTCACATGCTTTTACAAGGCAGCCCTGGGAGAACATTTAACCTCTGTCTGCACCTCCATTTTTCCTCATTGCCCACATGGGTCTGCCTCCGGGGGTATGTCTGTATTATTAATAATGGCAAAGAGGTCTGAGCACACTGCACTGAGCTAGATTCATGAAAGTGCAAAGTGTGATTCATATCAAGAAGCACTGGACAGGGTCATGTGGAGGTAAAGGACGTGGGGACCCTCTGTTGAGCGAGGCTGTGGCATAAGTGTCACATCACTCTCACATGTCTCAAGACCTATTTGTGGTAGGCTGCATGGCAGAGGATTTGGAGAACTATCAGGGCCATAGAGACCCATAAGATCAAAGGCAGTTGAACCTGGGAGAAACTTACGTTATAGAACTACTACTGCTCACCGACATCACAACTATACTAATTCCCCAGCCTTCCTTGTGGTTGGGTGTGTCCATGCAACTGAATCTGGTTCGTGAATGGATGGAGTATGTGCCCTTTCAGGCTTAGCTTCTAGAAACTTCCCACTTGGGACTTTGCTCTTTTATTGCTAGAGGACTTAAAGGAAGGTGGAGCCACAAAAGGGATGCAGCCTGGGTTCCCAAATGATGACTGCATTTCCTTGCCAACTCGGATTGACCTGTGATGTGACAAGTACACTTTTACCATGTTAAGTCACTAAGATACTGAGTTTTATCTGTTGCATCCACTAGCAATCCACTAGCATCATTCACCTGATAGATAATAAAAATAATGTGAATTCTATAGCATCTATAATTTTCTAATTACTTTTATGTATTATAATTTATAGGATCCTTGGGAGACCTTTGTGTTTTCAGCATCACAGATCATTGTGCTTCTGTGGAGAAAATTATTTGTCTCTAACCTTACAAATACCTTGTGGGGTAAATGTCTTTTCCTCTGTTTCCATGGCTGTAAGAAAGCTCACAGAAATTATGGCCCTGTGATCAGGGCTGGATGATCTGCTGTTTGGATTACCAGTCTTGCTTCCCAAGTGATTAATTTTCTCCAAACCTCAGTGGTTCCCTTTGTAAAATGGAGATAACTACACACTTGGTTGGGTGTGGCAAAACTTCCATCTGTCCAAAGAGCTTGTACTCAAGTTTGTTCCAGAGTCATTTTGCAAAGGCAGGAGATGAAATACAGAGGGAGACTCAGAGATGATGACACAGACCTTTCATTTGCTGCTTCTCAAACTGCTGGGGATTGTCAGTAGTCTGCCAGCAGGGAAATGAAGCCACAGAATAAACATGGCACAATTTTGCTATAACTGTGTGGAAACAGAACTTCTGAGTTATGATATGGCATGTGTATGAGCTATGGGCTTCCCCCCCTCCCATGTTGTCCAAGGTCAAGGTCCTTCTTACCCCTCCTTTCCCTGAAAAAAAGCACTGGAAGGTAAAAAATTTTCATACGCCAGTGTGAAAGGACAGTTTGACACTGGCTATGACTGACGTGCAGCCTCTGTGTCCTGGCTGCTGTGGTGCTTGTACACAGGTTCCCTGAGAACAGCCTCTTGTTTTGTGAAGTGAGGTGCTCACACAGGCACCTCACTTCCTAATTTGTGGGAAGTGTCCCACATTGGGAATTTCCCTCTGACCTTCATATAGGAACAACACCACTTCCCCCAAGGAATGGCCTCTTGCCTACCTGCTGCTATAAGCTGTCCGACATATACCCCCCAAAACTCCCCGTACCTTGGCAGCCCAGAAGCTCTGGTGTCAGGTTTGGCACATATATGTTCTTTATTTCATTCAAGCACACTGTTATTTCTCTCCTCCCTTGCCCCTTTACTTATTATTTTTACTGAGTTTATTATAAATGTCCTTTTTTGGTAACTTTCCTCAAATCCTTTTTAGGGAAAGGCAGCATGGAAATCAATTCAAGAAATCACAGAATGTCCTTGTTAAACTTCTAAGTGGGCCAGATTGTCTTTTTTTTATTTTTTATTTTTTGCTTCATGCCTCTCCCTCTGATTTCTCTCACCCTTGTGGTCACCGAATAGCCCTTATACCCTGCCAACACTCCCCTCTGTAACTTTCCCACCTTTTTCTCTGACTCCTCATCCTTTAAACCTAATAAACAATCCTGGTGAAGCCACAAAATGAAAGGAACCAATAGTTTCAACAAAACAAAATATATTCAAAGTGCCTCTGAACCCAGAGATGGTAGGTATGGAGGATACAATGAGAAACTGCAAATGGGAGATTACTAGGGGGGAATCACAGGAAGCCCTCCAAGTAGACAGAGTGATGTCCTGGGTGGGCTGGTGTGTGGACACAGATGGGTACCACGTAGGGGTGGGAAGACACTGGCCAGGTGTGTTGGCAATCCCCAGACCTGGAGCTGGCATCACTATTTGTAAGTAGCCTGAGAAAAATAGGCCTTTTTCCTGTGTGTTGGATTTTTATTTTTAATTTGACATTGGAGAGTTGTGCTTAAAACAATACCCCTGAAAACAGAGCCCAGGGAATTAAGCCTTCACCATCAAATATTAAAAATCACTTTGGACTTAAGAAATCCATTTGCTAACTTTAAATGAATACTTTTAATATATGTTTATCTTTAAGAGTTCCCACCCTCTTTTGCTTTTTTTTCTTTCTGGATTTCTGCTTGCCTCCCCACTGTTACATCTCAAATATTTCATTCTGTGTTTCTGGGAAACTAAATCATAGTTCCTCTTAACCAGGTTCATTGTCAAGCCCCTTCTCCCTTGGTGGTTAGAGACTAAGTGTGGAAAGTTAGGGGTCTGACATAATTGCTACAGGGGCAGCAGGGCTAAGTCCTGTTGATGGCCTGCAGGAAACAATTTTTGCCAATTTGGGTTCTGGAGACAGTGAAATGGGATACAGATCCCTCTCCCTGCCATTCAGTGGATGTGTACTGACACCCTATTGTGTGCTGAGGGGGCTTTGGCATCAAAAATATGTAGTTCAACTCGTTATATCTGAGAGGAAAGAATGAGTTCAGAGAGGTGAGGTGACTACCCCTAATGTCACTGTGCCAGTAAGACTCACAGCTAGTATGAGAATCAAGGCCTTCTGATGCTTCAGTTGCAGAAATCATGGGGTCTTTATCATAGGAAGAAGTGTAGGAGAAATATCATTTATTGAGCATCTATTATCTAATCAGGCACTGCCCTTGGTATTTTACTGCTCTTACTATGCAGGGACTGCCAGTGCCAGTGATTGCTTATTGATTACTTGCTACTTGCTAGGCACATGCAGTTCATCTGATCCTTATACAACTCATGAGGAAAATATCATTACTACCATTTTTACACACGGGCAATCAGTGTAGAATGGCTAACCAAGATACCTAAGGACACATCAAGGGACTGTGGGGACTGGGATTTGAGTGAACCCAGGGGGTTTTGACTTTAAATCCCTCCTTTCCTGAATCCTTATCCTTTTCTCCCAGTGAATATTTATATTGTCCCATGGTAGGTGTTCGTGACTCAGGGTGTGAGTAAGGGGTTTCCCTTTCTGGGATGTTTCCTTTTCTTTTTTCTTTTTTCTTTTTTTTTGTTTTTTCGTTTGTTTGTTTGTTTAGAGACAGAGTGTCACTTTATCGTCCTGGGCAGAGTGCCGTGGGCCGTGGCCGTCACACAGCTCACAGGAACCTCCAACTCCTGGGCTTAGGCAATTCTCTTCCCTCAGCCTCCCAAGTAGCTGGGACTACAGGCGCCCGCCACAACGCCTGGCTATTTTTTTGTTGCAGTTTGGCTGGGGCCGGGTTTGAACCTGCCACCCTCAGTATATGGGGCTGGCGCCTTACCGACTAAGCCACAGGCGCCGCCCGGGATGTTTCCTTTTCTACCCTCTCTCCACTGTGTCTCTGCCCTTCTGAAGCAGATGCATGTATTCGGGGGAACACAGAGTGCGTGATGGAAGGAACACATAAATGTCAGCTCTGTTCCTGCTACAATTCTACATGCTGCAACACGGGCAAGTTCCCTAACTTCTGTGAGCCTCATTCTCCATATTTTTTAAAATGAAAATACTAATATCTACACCTGAGGGTCAAATTCAAACATACGAAGCGTCTGACTCATAGGCGGTGCTCAGGACCTGATAATTCTAAGCTATAGTATTCCTTGCCAGTTCTGTATGGCCTTGCTCATGGGCTGAATATTGAAAGACCTCAAAGTCCCTGAAGGGCCCTAGGAGACCTGACTTATCCCTTCCCTTCCTGTGTGTGGGACCTTGGGACTGGGAGTTCTGGGAGAGCAGCGCTGGGTGAGCATTGATGTGGGGTTACTCTGGGTCGTGAATCATTGCCAAGGGTGGGAACTGTTGGGTTCACCAGTCTCATCTCCTGGTACATGATTCCCACTCTCCTTACAGGGTCATGCCAGAGATTCTCACTTGTTCACATGTACCATGGAGGAGGAGGAGAAAAATAGCCCTAAACCATTGTATGGGAGGGAAGGGCCCCCAGCAGTACATGTCAATAGACACTGAGGTACTGAGGTGGGACAGAAGATAGGAGGTGGGCGGTTTGGGGACGGAAGCTTCCCTGGGTGTGTGCGTGGGCCTGTGAGCACGAGCTTGTTTGATCTGGGCTGAGCTAGCCTGTATTTATGTGAAAGGCCTCTAGTTCCATCAGGAAGCAGTAGGCTCAGGCTGCTGCAGACACACCCAGGGGTGGCTGCCTGTTTATTTCTGGGAGAAGCACTCAGGGCTGGGGATGTGGGTCTCAGACTTGGCTGAGCTAAGAACCCTGAGCAATCTCAAGCCCCACTTCTACAGAGCTTGATAAGAAGGCCCTGGGAGAGAACCCAGCATCTATCTGCAGTTTTAAAAGGCTTTCATTGTATTCCCATTGAATACTCAGGTTAGGAACCATTGGACAATGGAAAGGCCACAATGTAGAAACCAGACTGGTCTTGAACTCCTAATGTGAGCTAACTGGAGATTGGCAGCTCTGACGAGTCACCTCATTTGCTTCTCAGAGGCCCTCTGTGTGCGTGTGTCAGCATCTCCCTCTCACAGACAAGGAAAAAGGCCTCCTGAAGTGGCCCCGCCGGGCAGGGGCTCCCTTTGGATCATAGCCACATCCTTGGACAGAGATATCCAGGCCCTGACTAAGCAGCAGAGCCAGTGCTGTGGGATCACACCACTCTGGACATCAATGACCATTTACTTGAAAAAGTAAACCACAATTGGTGCTTTTTTGTCTGTACTAATAAAGAATAATTTCTCTTCATTGTGTACAAGAACTCCAATTATGATTTAATTCAATTCCGATTAACTATGCTTTGATGGCATTTCCATTCCATAAAAAATAAATGTATTAGCCAAGCATAATGTGTTTTGACTATGGTTCTGATGCTAATAAGGAGGCTTTTTGGTGGCTATGATCCCACACTTCATTCCACAGTTGTAAAGAATGAAAGGGAAAGAAAGGATGAGGGGAATTACTGAGAAATCCCACATTTGAGGGACATGGTGATGGGGGTGGGCGGGGGCTGCCAGCACATGCCTGGCACACACAGGTTTGCTCTCATAGCTGCTGCTTGAGGTGTTTTCAGATGCACCTGTGGGCAGGTAGCTGTGGCTGTTCTGCCTTTTGGGGTGGGCCATAAGGTGGGGGTGGGTGGGGCAGGGGAGAGCGGTGAAGATGGAACAGATGAGACACCCATTTCTGCAGGCAGGACTGTCTGTCAGGGTTGTCAGCCCCACCCCTCAGAGAGAACCACACCCATCCTTCCTCCTGCAATCAGTCCCTCAGTCCAAGTAACCTGCAGCTTTTGCCTCAGCTCCTGGCCCAGAGGAGCCTCAGACCACCTGGTCTTCAGCCAGACCACGCTTGTGAGATGTCCAGAGGCCCCTCTACACTGCCCTGGCACCTCTGAACACTGAATCGTCAGTAGTCCCTCCTCAGGCCCCAGCCTCCCCCACCCCACCCGCATCCTTCACTCCCTGGGTGAGTCTCTGTCCTGACGCTTGCTTCATGACACGTTTCCCAACCACTGAGGTGGGAAGAGGAAACAGTGCTGGGTCTGGGCCTGCTTGCCCTTGGACACTTTCTCTCCTTTCTTCTTTTGGGGGTGGTGGTGGTGACAAGCTGTCAGGCTGTCCCTGGGTTCAGCCTGTGGAAGTCACCAGCTGAAAGTAGGAGCGTGGAGGCTGCATTGCCTTGTGTAGAGCAATGCAATAATTAGCAAAATTACTAATACTCCCCCTAGAGGGGAAGCCTCTCATTGTATCTTTTAGTTGCCTTGTTCTTCCCTTGGCTTCTCAGCTTTCCCGCTCCTGTGTCACTAATTCTTTGTAATAAATTCCCCTTCTTTTAAATTCTGCAAGTAATTTCTGTTTCTCCAGTTGAAATTGAAGCTACAAGAAATTAAGCAACTACCCAGAATAATGACCATTAACACTCCAATATATTTCCCCCCAGGTTTTAAAAGACCAATTAGGTATTTCTTTTTTGGATTTTATGGATGAACTGTATATAAAATAATAAATTGACACAAATGGGTCATATTGTACGTATGGTTTGATCTCCTATTTATTACAATATGAAAATTTTTCTTAATTTCAAAATATGTTTAATACATATTTAATATTCAGTCACAATATCTATTATAA
The DNA here is from genome assembly GCA_963574655.1 of Perodicticus potto. Lineage (NCBI taxonomy): Eukaryota > Metazoa > Chordata > Mammalia > Primates > Lorisidae > Perodicticus > Perodicticus potto. The sequence continues at coordinate 3,558 of CAUYRH010164097.1, read as the reverse complement.
TTTATTTAAATAATCTTCTGTTATTGAGCCCATAGATTCTCTTTATACTTTTATTTATATAGATAATTACATGGGACTTTGATGTGAGGTGGCAAAATGAAGCCAGCTAAACAATTGCTATCCCCTTGTTCTTGACCCAGTGGAAATAGATAATTTAAAATCTGCTCCTCTCCTCCCTCCCTCCAATAAATCATGAGTAGCACCATATAAGGAAAGGGTTACAATTTTATTCCATAAACTTCAAGACAACATTCTGACCCTGCTGATGTGGTTCCTAACCCAACCTCACTGGGTCAGAAGCCAGACTGGGGAGGAAAGGAAGTGACTGAAGGAAGTGCTGTGGCTTCTCAGGCATCATCCCACATGGAGAAGAGCAGGCTTCCAGAGGAAGCCTCATACCCTACTCACTATCCCTGGGGTCTTAGCACCAAAGCCAAAGCAGGCAGTCTCTGTGGCTCACCATTTTCCTAGGTTGTTGTGTTTATGCTGTGAAACACATAAGGAAGCAAAGCCTGAGACAACCAAAAAGTGCCTAGTCTCTCAAGACTGCAACTGCTGAAGTAGAGCTCAACAACAGTGGGAACAGTGGAAAAAATGAGAACAGAATCAAGAAAAAGTTAATAACCACATTGCATAGAAATAGAAAGAAAAAAGTCTAGTCAGAACCTCCTGTGTCAAGCGTAAGAAAGATGAAAGAGAGGCAGAGGCAAGATGGCCAACTAGAGCCAGCTTTCCACAGAGATTCCTGTCAAGAAGGAAAGTTAAAGAACAGAAGTTTAGCAAGTAAGCTGATGGTTTGGAGCTGAGCCAAGAGAGAAGTTTGAACAATGCACATCAACCCTGCTGAGGTGAGCTGTGACTCCAAGGATACAAACAATAGGTACAAAATCCATTGCCAACTGAATGGGAGTCCCCTCCCCCATGAGAACTGCTCACAGTATACTTTCCACAAATAAGTGAGCAGAGGTCAAATGTCCTACCATTTTATCCCACCGTAGAGACCCTCTAAAAACCAGACCTCCTTCCCCTACTAGTGTGCTATGGCACTCTCCTGCCAGACATAAAACTGTATAAAACTGTATATATTCTCTACCTGCAATTCTGGACTCGCAGAACTCCCCTCCATTCTCACTCCGAGGTCTGGAAGCCTGACTCTCATGGAGTCCAGATTCTTGGGTATTTTCTTGAGAGGCATGGACAGGGCATGGGCTGTTGCAGGTCTGTGCTGATTCTGCAGCACAGGGGTAAGGAGAAAAGGATGGACTGAAGGAACTATATGGTGCTCCCTGGCACAGAGCTGCAGTGGCAGCAGTGGGAACAATACAGCTCACACCGCTGGGGACATTTTAGAAGGACTCTCCCTATCTCTGGGCAACCAGAGAAAGCCGGTCATCTTCTCTGGTGGCAGACATTGGCAGAATAGATCTGGGATGGAAATGCAGGCCCTGTGAGCAAAGGGTATGCCTGAGGCAGTATCGGTCTGGGTGGAGCATGGTGGAACGGAGAATTGAAGACACGTGCACAAAGATGGCATACTCCCAGGGCAGAGCTGAGTCAGAGGACTGCTTTAGTTAGCCTAAGAAACACCTGGCCCTCAGGAGATCATAGCTGAGACAAAGGTGGCCAGGCTGAGTCTGAAACTCCGAGCGGAGTGTGAGCTGCACCTGCCCCAACACAGACTTCAGGGGAAACAGAAACATCAGCTCTGGGCAGCAGCATAGACCAGGGCTGAGTTGTAGTTTCTTTGAACTCAAACAGCACCTGGTCCACAGGGGAATATAGCCAGGACGGAATCACAAATTCTGCACATATATAAGCATCAGCAACATCAATCAGGGGCGGAGCTGGAACTGAATGAACTGTCCCAGCTTCCATTAACCACCTGAGATTGTCAGGCCTCAGATTCCCCTGCCAGATGGTGGCAGAGTGTGGAGGACTGGCTGAGGAGACATAAGATCTCTCTGTTACTCAGGCGAGCTCAAACCCCTGGAGTATCTGCTCATTGGAGGGAACTGGGTCATATCCCTGTGGGGTTACCAGTGCCTGGGTGTGACAGAGGTGCAAGGTGGGAAGGAGACATCAACCTTCCCAGACTAATTCATTTGCTGTGGGGGTCCTTCTGACTCCACAGAGCACCAGAAGGAGTCATACTCAAGTTGCCAGCAGACCCCTGCTATCTTTGGAACTCCCTCAATTGAGCCTGGATGCTGTCTGGGACAATTTATTCAGATCTCTTGGAGTAGACCAATCACCCGAGGACTATCCAAAGTGGTATCCTGGGTGTATGGTTGTGAGAAAGTTTGATTTTCCTTTTCCTGCTGTTGTCCATGTGGGGTGGGGAGACTTGATTGCTGGTATTTCTCTATAGCTGAGACTTCAACCCAGAGTAATTAATTCACTAGGGTAGGACAGAGACCAGCTGAAAACAAAACAGAGCCACTTAGCTCCACCACACCAAGTAAGTCTCCAGTGTCTCAGGCCATAGCACTGTACGGATCCTTTGTAAAGCTCTAGGGGAAAGGGTAAAGACACCAGTCCCAGCTCTTGGGGAAAGGGCAGGTTAATCACTACTCCAGGAGTCCCCCAACCCAACTTCACCTTATCTGCTCATCTAGCCAAGTGGTATAAAATAATCATGGGGCGGAATCAACAGAAAAACTCTGGTTACATGAATAACCAGAGTAGATCAACTTCCCCAAGGAATGATACAGTGAATACAACTAAAGATCGCATTTATAGACAAATGGCTGAGATGTCAGAAATCGAATTCAGAGTTTGGATTACAAATAAGATTAATAGAATGGAGATAAAGTTGAAATTAGAAATTCAAGGAGCAATTCAAAAGTTGTCTCAAGAATTCAATGAATTCAAAGACAAAATCGTCAAAGATTTTGACATGCTGAGATAAGAAATTGCAGCCCTCAAAGATCTGAGAAACACAGTAGAATCCCTCAGTAACAGAATGGAGCAAGCAGAAGAAAGGATTTCTGACATTGAAGACAAAGCTTTTGAACACTCCCAAGCACTTGAAGAGGAAGAGAAATGGACACCAAAAATGGATCATTCTCTCAGGGAGCTTTGGGAAAATTAGGAGAAAACTAATATTCGTCTTATAGGAATTACTGAAGGTGACGAAGTTGCGTCACAAAGCACAGAGGCCCTTTTTCATGAGATTATGAAGCAGAACATTCCAGACATGCCAAGAGATTCTGAAATTCAGATAGCAGACAGTTTCAGAACCCCAGCACTACTCAATCCGAATAAGATAACCACCAGACGGTGAGACTGGGGAGAGAGGACTTCAGGCATCTCTGGCAGGTGGGATCTACCCAGGAACTTCCCCTTGGGGACACAAGGAGACAGCGTGAGGCTTCTGGACACCCTGAGGAAGGCAAAAGCGGCAGAGACTGGGCAAGAGGTTGCGTCTGTTCTTTCGGTCTGATCCTGTTGGCGGCTGTGGGTGGGGCAACAGTGGGACTGCAGGCTGGAAAGGTCTTGCCTGTGAGCTGTTTGGGTTTCTTTTGGACTTGGCACTCGGTTGAACTGCCTTGGGAGAAC
>CAUYRH010164090.1:0-15333 GCA_963574655.1 Perodicticus potto | reverse complement strand
ATGGCTGCAACCAAAAAAAAAAAAAAAATGGCCAGGCATTGTGGCAGGCGCCTGTAGTCCCAGCTACTTGGGAGGCGGAGGCAGGAGACTCACTTGAGCCCAGGAATTGGAGGTTGCTGTGAGCTGTGATGCCACAGCACTCTATCCAGGGTGACAACTTGAGGCTCTGTCTCAACAACAAAAACAAACAAACAAAAAAAACCAAACAAACAAAAATAATAATAATAAAAATATAGGGGGAGTGTTCCATGGTCTTAATAAAAATTATTAAAATAAAATATCTCTTCCTCAAGTAAAAAGCCTTGATCCTTATGCCAAAATTTGGTTTTCATAAATAAATCCAAGGAGAAACAGGGTATCCCCTTTGAAATTTTTGAAGAAAAAATTACTATGTTTTACACAGCTAAAAGGGAGATCAAACTAACTATAAAATGTAAAACAGAATTGTTGAAATTTCTATAGTTTTTTTCATTAAACAGGAATAAAACCAATTTACTTCTCATAACCAGGTCATTATTACTGTAGCTCATTAGGACTAACAACTTAGATCTGCAGTGGAAACTAGAAAAGCTGACTGGATAAAAGAGGGATTAATTTTGGGAATCCATTTGTTTATACTGGTTAAAATCTGAGAGATATTTTAGATATTAAATAGAATATTATAAATGTTTAATTTTTAGCTACTAATAGCATATGAATACTTTTTCTTAGTCTTATTGTTTAATTCACTTTTAGTGCTAATTCATAATCTAAATCAGGATTTTATAATTGCTCTTACATATGCAAATGCTTAATGAATAAAGCAAAGAGATTTTTAAAATCATGCATTCTGATCAGCACTCTTTATTTCTTGGAACATTGAAAAACAATAGACACAGCACAAATTCTGGAGGGAAAATTCTTCCTCTCTACATATTACAACTATCTAGATCAGCAGTTCTCAACCTGTGGGTCATGACATCTTTGTAACAATGAAAATACATCCTGCATATCAGTTATTTACATTATGATTCATAACAGTAGCAAAATTACAGTTATAAAGTAGCAATGGAAATAATTTTATGGTTGGGGGTCACCACAACATGAGGAATTATATTAAAGAGTCGCGGCATTAGGAGGCATTAGGAAGGTTGAGAACCACTGATGTAGATGGTACCATTACTATTTAAAGAGCTCGTCATCACAAGTTTTACAGAAGGTAAGCCTATAGTTATCAACAAAACTCTTAAGAAATATGGGCATAATATATAAAAGGACCATAAATGCAGATAAACTAGTGACTCTCTTACTTATTTCATAAAAGACAATAAATACCAAGCCCACATCCTAAAACATCAAAATACTTGCTTAAAAGTGAAAGTATAAGTTCTCATCTCTATACTGTCAACAAACATAAAATGAATGAAATACATTTTGCCTATTTGTGACTAAAGTTTGAATCAGAGTTCTGCATATCCAACTTACACAAGAAATAACATTCGTAATACCCAGGACTATTTCAGCTTTACCTTGAGATTTAACAAGATTAGATGGGGTACTCTTTGTCCTTTGCTGAGCTGTAGCACATCCATTACCATTTCCTCTTTTCTTTAACATTGCCTGTGGTACTGGATCACCATATACTTTGGCACTGACTTTCTTTAGTACACTAAGAAAAATTATTTGCATTTAGTTTTACACTGAGATTCCAAGACATAAACTTTTCAAAGACTCATAACTGAAATAGAACTTTCCTTAAGAAATTAAAAAAAAAAACTCTTCTAAAAACAGAAAAATCCTATGTTCCTAAGTCTTTAAGTGAATAAAACTGTGCTTTATCACATCTGATAAAGCAAAGCATAATCACACTGCGCAAGTATAAATTAAGGTCTTCTAATATTTCGTATCAATCATCACTTTGAATAAATATACTAACTTCTTTTTATAAGTAAGCAGACAGTTTTAAAATATCATTGTGTTAATACATTAAATTTTTTAACAAAGAAGATATTTTGAAAACATTTAGCTAAAAATTAGCAAATAATTAACTTTAAGAGAAGGCTAACACAAAGGTAAAACATTAAATGAAGACCTACCTGTTACTTGTATTAGAATCTTGGTCATGAATACTTTTTTTATTGCAAGTTCCATTTGTAACTCTTGAAACAGCTCGAGATTTTACTGCTATAAATTAAGAAAAAGTGAGTCATGAAACAGAACACATTAAAGATGCAACAATTATGTGTAAATTTACTGGTCGGACACTATAAAACACAATTGTTAAAATGGGAAGGACTATGTTTTCTCTCAAATTTGTGTGATTACATATAAATAAACACTTTTTGCATTTGAAACCAAATAAAGCCCAAATACAGGGTAATATTTTTTTCTAGGAACTTTTAACTGGTAGGAGCTACTAAAAATTGGAGTGCTAGAACCCACCTCCAGTGGAGGTTTTGACACTGTCTATACTGTTTTTCACTATTTGTCCTGGAGAATCACAAATGGATAGTTTGTGACCAGAAGGCTTTTCTTCTTCCACTGATCCATTTTCTTTTGGTTCATCCAAACATTCGGTGGAAATCGATAGTTCCATACTTGAATTTGTAGACATGCTGGAGGGTCCTGTGATGCTCAGGCACGGAGAATCTTTCCCTGTCACTTTCTTCAAAGGCTTTGATTTGGGTTGCACATTTAAGTTTCCAGCAAGTACCTTGGGTCTGGCACCTGTAGTGTGCCCTTCCTGGTTTCTCACTCCTTTTCCATTTAATGAAGTTTTCTGTCCAGCTGCTGCTGCCATTGCTGATCTTCCCACAACTTGTTTAGGTGACATGTTTTCCCACCTTGTGTTACCATTGTTTTCTGTTTTGGGTTTTATCACAGATTTGGGCTTTCCAGAGACATTTTTTCCCCCAGTTTTTAATTCTTTTATAACTTTAGCTGCTATTTTTGGACCATCCTTTTCCTTTAAAGCATCATGCGTCAAAGTTTTACTTATACTAGTACTTGATGAATGTCCAGATGCTCCTAATCCATCAGATTTCATCTTTTGATTATTAGCAGAGAGATAACTCCAACACTCTTTCTTGTTATGTCCCCTCCAAGATTTGTTTTTTATAGCACCAGAATCAGAAACTTGTCTCCTTTGCTATAAAGAAGAAAAAAATAGTCTGTAATTGGACTGAAGTCTTTGACATATACTACTTTATGTTTCAAAAAGCTAGTCTTTCAAAGAAAGAAAATAGCAAATTTCATATTATGATTTAGGGCCACTCAAAATTTGAATCAGCTTTGATCATTTTCATTACAACTTTTTGTCTCTGATTATATTACCTTTAAGATACAGCATAAAATGTTTTTTTAAAGGCACCTGATTTTAATTTATGAAGTTATAGATAGATTAATGCCTAAAGGTTCAAGGTGTCTTAAATGAATGATAACAATATCCAAGATTTTTTGAGGGCCTACACTCAGGTTCTGTGCTAACTCTTTTTTGTACCTCATCTCGATCCTATGAAATTGCTCCTCTGGCTTTTTCCATTTCTTAGACAAGAAATTGAGGATAGAAGTAGGTATGTGACTTACTCAAGGTCACATGCTAGTAAAGACTAGAACCAGAACTTGGGCTCCTGATTTACTGCCTCATCTATATGGCATAATTTGAGGGACATGATAAAGATTTTCACTGAAAATTCTCTCTTTAATCATATCTCAAATGTCAGAAATTTTATCATTTAATATTATACTCTGTGGTGAGAAAAGTTTATTTCTTGAAGTCCTCATTAAAAAAAAAAAAAAGAAAAAAATTAAAAACTTCCCAGGAAACATAGCATTACATTTAAAAAAGCTTAATTTTTGGAAGAACAAGATAAGTAGTACAGTCTTAACTATCTATAAGCAGGGGAGGAAAAAGGATCTTAAAAACAGATGAAGTAGGGCAGCACCTGTGGCTCATCAAGTAGGGCGCCAGTCCCATATACTGAAAGTGGTGGGTTCAAACCCAACCTCAGCGAACTGCAAAAATCAGAAAAATCGCTGGGCATTGTGGCGGGCGCCTGTAGTACCAGCTACTCGGGAGGCTGAGGCAAGAGAATCGCCTAAGCCCAAGAGCTGGAGGTTGCTGTGAGCAGTGTGATGCCACGGCACTCTACCGAGGGCGATAAAGTGAGACTCTGTCTCTACAAAAAAAAACAACAAAAAACAGATGAAGTAAAAAGGGGCAAATATGAAAGGACATTGATGATAAATGCACCTAACTTCATCATTTTGTTTACAACTAACCTTGACATGGAAGGGAACAACAAAATTTTAAAAATTGGTAGAAATTTTAGAATAAAACTTTAAGGTCATATTGTTATTCTTTACGTAAGTATATAAATACTTATTCCCCCCCTTTGGAAAGTTGTACGAGATCGTAGAGGAATGCTGCAGAGCCTGAGCTGTCTTCATTTTTTTATATCCAAAACCCATAGGCACCATGCCCATCACAGATTGGGAACTCAAAAAAATGGGATTAGTGTGGTAAATACTGAGCCTATATTAATATACAATGTAAGGTCTAATTATTTCTAAATATGAAAAGTTTCTAATTATATGAAAAACTATTTACGACAAAATAAAGTATATATGTATGTGTGTGTAGGAGACCCAGCACCAGGCTTATAGAAGCAGCCACTGGTTCTTGAGGGAGGTGCTGGGAGCGAGACAATCTCTTAGCTGCAGCCCAGAGACAAGCTCTCAAGCAACTGCATGCATTAATGAGATAAGATCAGTTGCTAGTTAGCAAGCAGGTATTATACTTTGGACATTTGTGATGCAACAGGGTGGGAGTCCAGCCCGTGGGGAAAGAGCACGTAGTGATCATTAAGCACATAGCTCCAGTACGGCCCCCCACACCTGTTGTATAATGCTGCAATAAAAGGCCTCGACAGAGGTTACTCGGGGTTCTCCCTGCACCTACAGGAAGCCCACTTCTTGCAGGCTTGTACCTTCAATCCATGTCCCAGCTGTTTTTATTCACGTGGTGATGGGGTGTCACAGGGGGTACCGACAGAGTGTGTATGCAACTATGTGTATAAGGACAAATTCTAAATAAATAAATAACTTGGCTAAATTTAGAGGAAAGGTGTGGTGATAAAGGAATCACTAGATTCTTGTCCTGACACTGCCTCCACCCAACTTGGCATATTTAAATTATTAACATCTTGGCAGCTCAGAGTGGAGACTAGTCCTATTCACAGCAATGTTCTAGGAATCTATCTAATATGTACAAAGTTCAAATAGGCTTGGTCTTCATTTATTATTTTCTTGATCAAATCTTAGCTCAAAAAATGATATTTTTCTATTTTTAATACCTCAAACCAGGCTGACTTTTAGAGTCCCTTCCCACCATTAAAACTGATTCTACTAATGGCCAGGCGTTGTGGCGGGCACCATAGTCCCAGCTACTTGGGAGGCGGAGGCAAGAGACTCGCTTGAGCCCAGGAATTGGAGGTTGCTGTGAGCTGTGATGCCACTGCAATCTATCCAGGGTGACAGCTTGAGGCTCTGTCTCAAAAAAAAAAACCAAAAACCAAAAAACAAACAAACAAAAAAACTGATTCTACTTGATTTACTCTATCCTTGAATCTATGCATTTGAAGTATTATGCTATGTGAAATCACATTCACATGATACAGCACAATAAGGACTCAGTGAAATCACATTTCCAGGCAGTCTCTAACTTACATCTACAAAGTTTATGTACATTTCTTATATGAATGGCCAACTGGGAATGGTTATCCCATTCCATTAACAAAAATGAAGAAAAAGAAGGTAACCCTCTAAGCATTCTTCTTAGACAACGTTAATTCCCTATTTTGGTTAGCTTTCATAGAAAAGTTTAAATATAATCAAAAGAAGATAGAACAGTGTAATGAATTCCAGTGTACATAATACCTAGCTTTAAAAATTATCAATTCATGAACAATTTTGTTTTGAAACAAAACCTAAGTAATGTATCTTTTATCCATAAGAACAAAATATTTATAAAATATTCTCTATGTGTTTGCCACCTCTTTATAAAAATTTTTTGTAAATAAAGGGACATTTAGCTACAATTTTCCCATTTTTTCTCTATATGGCGACTTCAGGGACTTCCTGTAATTTAGTGTTAGCACTCTTCTTAAACCTTTCTCTCTGTCTTACTGGATTAATTTTCTCCCACTTCCTAATGATCTCATCTCTGTTTGGAAAACACATTAACTCATTCCACATGCATTGAGTACTTACTACATGCTAGATAATTGCACAAAAATTGTTTCATCTAATTTTCACAATAATCCTACTAGGTTTTATTACTCTACTTTGTAGATAAGTAAACTAAGACTCATAGATGTCACTGATAATAAATGGAAGTCAAAATTTGAATTCTGATTTTATGTCCAGCATCAATTTCAGTATGCTACTACCTTTCCAAGGGAAACTTATTACCTGGTTCCCTCCCCCCTACCCCCCGGTTTTTGTTTTTGTTTTTTAGGGCAGTATCACTGTGTTGCTGGGGCTAGAGTGCCTAGGCATCATAGCTCATAGCAACCTCAAAATGCTGGGCTCAAGCGATCCTCACATTGTTAACAGAAAAGAACCCTCAGACAACCTCAGACCCAGAGAAATTAGGAAGAACAATGAGACTTTGTTCTACTTTGCTGTAAAGCAGGAAGGAGGAAAAGCCTGGTAGATAACAGGGTAAGAGAACGCAAGTAGGCTAATTCCTAGGAGCCTTAAAAAAATGTAGGCTAACAGGGAACTAGTAAATAGAAAAAAATATCCTAAGGTACCATTACTTAGCGTACACTCTGTGGAATTGTACAATATGCTTAAAAGAGAAAGCCTACTGGTTTTCCATAGTTATAAAATTGGGGGAAATTCAGGGCGAAACAAAATTCAAAGGTGTTCTTTACTATAGTGTTTCTCAACAATTTTAGGGTGAAATAAGCATCTTCAGTTTCTAAGAGGAGGTATGGTGTGTAGCAATTTTCAAACTTAGTTTGATGCTAGATGTTCTTAGGTGGAATATACGATAAAGCTAGTATATTGTGAAACACTCTGAAAAATAATTCTAAAGTATATCCAGCTCCAGTATTCCACAGTTTCTCACTCAAGAAATTTGGAGCTTAACCTCAATCCAAGAGAGCTCTTGGTTAGTGTCTTGGAGCTGCATTAGTTCCTTCCTACTGGTGGATGAGGAAAAAAGAGAGGATTCCCATATTGGGCTCAGTAAGAGCAGTATGTACTTTGTACTCCAAATTGGGACTCTCAAAGTATGTCTTCTTAATGTCACTGTAATGCACATAGGAGGTTAGAATAATTTTGTATTTCAATGTATTATTAGTTAAGTGAGCGTCTGTAAGTTAGTTTAGGAGGAAAAATGTATTTCTGATTATAACAAATCTATCAAGTAATGTTCTGTGGGTGTGTGTGTAAAAAACCACGAAACATAAAATCTACCATCTTAACCACTTAATGTATTTAATACCTTTTAATACACTTTAATATACTTAAATACAGCAGAATAATATTAACCTCATGCACTCTGTTGCACAAAAAAAATCACTCTAACTTTTTCATCTTGCAAAACTGAAACTCCATATTCATAGAACAAAAAGTCCCCTTTAATACTTCCCTCTGGTCCCAACAACCACCATTCCACCTTCTTGACTACTTTATGCCTCATACAAGTAAATCAAGCAAAGCAAAATTGAACTCTTAGTACTAACTGCTTTTTTTTTTAACACCAAGATATATTATATGAATTAAAATCTTGGTGTAGGAAAAACTAGAACAACTACAACCTTCTTTTGCAAGAAGTAGGTTAATTAGAAAAACAGACATTGAATTAAGTCTACAATTTCTAACCTACTGAAGTAAGTCCAGTATGTGAGATGCCAAAAAAGGTTTTCAAGGACATGAAAATAGCAGACACTTTCCATGCCAGCTGGATATAAGAAATTCATATCATTAAAATAATTGTTAAATGTTCACTTGATTTTAAAGAAGACAAAATTATTTTCATTAAGCAATAGCTTTAATTAACAAATGAATAGATTTTAAAAACTTATTTGGTTATCATTCAATGTATGCTTAAAAAAGAAAAAAACGTATATTTTTATTTTGAAATATAAAATAATAAAATTTAAATAATTTGGTATCTTTTTTCGTTTAGACTTATAAGATTTAGAAAGTTTACCTGGGAGCTACTGAATATAGGCTTTTTGCCAAGTCTTCGGTCATCACCTTTGTCAAATGCAGCTGTAGGAAGGAATAGCAATTTATTTTTATAAGAAGCATTATTATTACCATACAAATAACGGCAAAATAGCATGCTAGCAGAAAAAGGTGATATTTCTATGGAAATAACCTAAAAAAACTGAAACAAATCTAGTATACAAAAACGATTCCCTATTATATTTCAGATTTTTTTTGAGAGGCTCATTTTCAATCTTATTCTCTGGTTCCTAAGATTTCAGATTATTAAAATTATTAAACAAGAAATATACAATCTCATAGAGAAGATACATATATTTTAAGAACTAAAATATTCTCAAACTGTGAAATTTTAAATAACTAGTTTCTTTAGTTTTTCAAATTTCAAAACATTACAGATTGTGACAAATGTAATATTTTATAAACTATTAAATGTTGAAAAATGTTTATCCTAAAAATAATAAAAATACTTGTGAAATTAACTAAAAGTAATTTCTGGTTTTGCAGGTATATCATGACGAAGAAGGGAAGAGAAAGGGAAAAAACAAGGTTCTGTTGAAAATAAAATAAGAAACAATCCTCAAATCTATAGCATACTTTTTTAGAAATAAATAAAAATTCATTTTATAAGACAGAGTTGTATGGGAATTACTGGGACAACTCATATTTATGCTCTTCAAATAAGAATCTGAATAACTTCAGGAAAATATATAGGCAGGCATAATGATATGACAGCTATAAATATAGCTGAGCTAATCTACTTCTTTCTTTTGAAGGTTACTGGGCTTTAACATATATTTGGAAGAAACATACATAATTTCAAAAAATTATTTGATTTTTATGAAATCAGTTAATAAAAAAATAAATTGTCTATAACTCTACTATATATCTTCCATGATCTCTGTTCTATAGGATATGTGCTATAAGATAAAGCAGGATCCTGGAAATGGTATTAAAAGGACTGAGTTGCAGTAAGCACATGACTTAGCATAATAATATACGGGAAGAAATTAAAATATACAGTTTCTCCAAAGGTCAGTAGAAACTACTAAAACATAAATATTATAACAGAGACAAGCCAGAACCATTCCTTTATCTGGGTTTCCCAATTCAGTAATTATAGATAAGTCAGGACTCACTATATATTTCAATAATTTAAGATTTTAAAAAAATTATTACAAATATGCAAATAATAGAATGAAAAGTTCTTTTGATGATTCGATTGCCAGTAACATTTTATTTAGATATGTATATGTGTATCTATATATATCACATCTTTTTAATTAGCACTTTGAAGAACTAAAGAACATTGTTGGAAGCTCAACTTAACTATCAAATCCTCCCAAATACAGGAAAACAAAGTTTGTTACCAACGAGAAGAGAGTTGAAGGACACCTACTCAAGGAATGCTGCTCATATATTATTTCTTCATATTGTAATAGGTTTTCTAGTCAAACTGTCATCTAAAAATCAGCACAGAAATAGTCACAGGGAAAAAAATTCCCAATTTCTAAAGAACTTCTTCTCATGATTTTTGTTAAAAAAATGGAATTTCTTTGAAAAGTGCTCTTGGATCACATCTAGCCACACTATCATGTTATGTTTATAACATAAGACAGAACAGATCACATTCTGACTATACCACAAAAGAACTTAACATACTCATGCATTGTTAAGAATATATTTTATCACATATGGCTTCTACATCATAGCACAAAAATATTTGCTTCATAAAATATAGTCTCTTAACTTAAAATGTTTCTGAAAGTATACTTGCTGAATGTACCAATATTTTTTCCTAAGGCACCTACTTTAACCAAAAAATTGTCATGAAGCCATTTTTCAGTTACATACTATCAAATTTTTATTTCAATATTTTTAAAACAAATACACACTCTAAGCAATATACATCTTTTGTTGAATGATAATGTTTCAAATGAAACCCACTAAATGTCAGAGACCACTGCGTGGCCCCTGAGGGACACTCTGCAATAGCACACACCACATCACTGAACCAGTCAATTGTGAAATAAAGCCATCTATTCTAGGGAAAGCCACAGGACAGGGAATCTTATGAGAAAGATACAAAAGCTTTTTAGCAAAATATTTTTTAAAAGGAAAAGAAACCATGTTTGGTACTTTGTTCTATGCGGATTACATTTTCTTATACTTCTAATCTTTTTATAAGAATGCTTTTAAGCAAATTTGGCTGGAATGTTGCTGCTAATATACAGTAGGGCTAAAAATCGATATATACATGGCTATATAAAGGAATTGAGTTTCATTTTCTTAGAACAGCATGATTTATAAAAACTGCCTAAACATAAGATTTCTAATTTCAGTTAACACCCTATTATTAAACAGAAGCACACAAAGGTTAATCTTATTAGAATCCCCTCAAAATACCTGTCACAAAGATCATAATATAAGAATGAATACATCTCAAGGCTAACATACCTGCTTGGATTTTCTGTTGATCATCTGTGCTCATGAGCTTCCAGCTTTCTGTGTGACGAACAGCATAAAAAGACTGAACCAGGAAGATCCACAGCTTATCACGCAGAGCCTGTATCTTGCACGTAAAACCCTGTGTTCAAGCAACAAATCAGCAGCTGGTGAGAGCCACATTGTCATAGCAACCAGTCATTATTCCTTTCCGAATCTACTTACTCCTAAGCTAGATCAATGATGTCATCACTTAGATTTTTCAGATCATTGGGTACCCGTTATTTATGAAGGTTTACTCATTACTAACATAATGAACAAGAAACTAAATCTTATCCTTTCAACCAAAAATTATTATAAAATACCACCAGCCTTTTCAAATCAACTATGACATTACAAGGTCAAATACTCTATGTAATAGTAATACATATGATAAAATTTTTTATCATGCTTATTGAACAAACACAAAAGGGAAATAATTTGTAGTTGCTTAATAACCATGGACTAGTTACACTTAAAAATAAGTAATATTTTAATTTTGTTTTTTCCCAGTCTAATTTCAATATGATTTTTAAAGAGAAAAAATTAATATATTATAAAAATAAAACATACTGATTAAAAATTCTAAAATATACATTTTATGCCCAGAAAATTTAAGGAAGTGATCAAAAACACTAGAGTTATATTGTGCCAAATAATATTGCTAGTGCCAAACTATGTTTAAAATCAACCAGCCAAAGTGCCAACTTGTAAACTTTTATAGAGGTAAACAGAATTTTAAAAATTTTATATTATGAAAGATTTTAAAAATGTATTAATTCAAAAGTGAAAACCATAATAACCCTAGATACCCATCACCTCGCTTCAATGATCCATTCAGCATTTAAAATGGACATACTTTTAAAAAAATAAAAAAATAAAATAAAATGCACATACTTTTCATTTCTTTTGAGGCAGATTGTTGCTCTGTTGCCCTGGCTAGAGTGCAGGGGCATCATCTTAGCTCACTGCAACCTCAAACTCCTGGGCTCAAGCAATTCTCTTGCCTCAGGCTCCCAAGTAGCAGGAACACAGGCATGTGCCATCACACTCAGGTATTTTTTTCTATTTTTAGTAGACATAGGGTCTCACTCTTGCTCAGGCTAATCTCCAACTCATGAGCTCAAGCAATCCTCCTGCCATGACCTCCCAAAGAGGTAGGATTACAGGCATAAGCCACCATGCCTGGCCTTAAAATGCCATTTTAAAAATCTTTATTAGTCCAAATATTACACGATTTTAACGAATTTTATTATGTTCAGTTTCAGTACCATTTCCTTTGTTCTATCAGAGTTCAGTAATGTGTCCAGAGCCATAAGAAGAGAACAACTATTTTCAGTGGTAATGTTTTCTTCAATTGCTTTTAAAATTTTGTCCAACAGATCAGCTGTGCTGCTCATTGCTTGTGACTACAAAACATAGAAATTGATATTTAATCGGAATACAGGTAAAATATAGTATAAGAAATAAGAAGGTCTGGATAACCAAACAATCATCACTGGCTGTATGAAGTCAACCCGAAGTTGCAATTGTTCTTTCCCTTTCCTTGGTTAAAATCTCTGCAGTATCTACCCTTATGCCTTGTTTTGAAGAGCCAACGTAGCCCTAATAATAGAATCTAGATATTACAGGGATACTAATGTTCTGGTGGAAAAAAAGACAGACACAGAACCTAGAAATAAGCAATAGGAGTTCTTTATTCAATGACTAATTAGAATTAGTAAGAGAAGGAATTTTACATAGACATAATTGCGTTCCTGACTAAAACAGTATTTTTATGATTTTGGTTTCTAAAATGTGGCTATGCTGATTGAGAACTAGAGTTGGCCAGAATTATACTGTGCCTCGCCAGGGCACTCAAACCTGTCCCTCCTGCCTTCTTTATCTTGTAAGCCAAAAATCCTGTCCATCACGGCTCTAAATCCTATGTAAACATGCCATCTGCTATGTAATTTATTTAAATCATACTAATTTAATCAATGCCAACATGCATTTTAAAAACTCATGTAATTAAAATTAGATTACAAAGATGGAACTAAATAAATACAGGATATAATTTTAGAGACAGTACCTGTAAGAAAAGAGCAAAATTTTCACTCTGAATAATCTTGGAGAAGTTTTCTACAATAAACGTAACACATTCTTCTTGGAGCTGCGATGCCATCGTCAGTGCCGCTTCTGTCCACTTCACTCTGGGCAAACTCAGGATCAGCCTGTCACTTTCCATCAGAACAAAAGCAGCATTCTTATCATTCTTAGAATTGAAAAAATATTGAAAAAAAGTTAGGTAATATTACTGTACTGCTCAAAAAATAACCTTCTAAGCAAGTTATATACTTTCATTTTCTTGGAATATTTTCTGCAAAAAGCAAAATTCCATGTAGCTAATGTCTTTGTCATTAGTTTTAGATATAATATTTATTTATTCACAATTATCCAAAAGGCTGAACACTGAGCAAGGAAGAAACCTCATACAAAAGGCAGCTAAAACAAACCCGAAAGCAAAGTTATAACTACAAAGAAATCCTTGAATTCTCTGAGATTATCACTACTTAATTTTTGTGTGACAGGTATCATTCACAGCGGCATGGCGATACTGATACAGCCTTAATACTTTTGTGATTATAAAATACGCACTCTTCATTGAAAATTGAGAAAGGCTAAAAATTACTTATAATCCCCAGTGATTTTCTTCTTCCTCTTCTCTAATTAGGTAAGACACTATTTTTTGAATTTTATTCATTTAATGATGATTTATTTTTATACCAGAGGAAAAAAATATTCACAAATACTGATCTCTGCAGAAAATAGAATAATTCACAAATACCATATGTTCCAAGAAAAGGAAAAAATGGCAACTTATAAATTACTGTTATCTTATTCATGTTTGATTTCTAGTTCTTAATATAATGCTAGTTGAATAACTATTTATTAAATAGTTACCAGGTAAACTATAGCAGATTGAGAAACATAGCCAAAAATTCTTTGTAGCTTCATCCATCAAGAAGCAGAATCTACTTCCTCATGCCTTGAATTTGGCTTTAAATGATAGTGGTGGTGTGCAAGTTCCAAGGCCTAGATCTCAAGAAGCACTGAAGCTTCTGTTTTACTCTCTGGGAGTACCAGGATTGAAGTGTGGTAAGGAAGACCATGTGTAACAGGATGCCCAGCCTCTAGCTCAGTCACCACCTGAATGTAGCCACAGGAGTGAGCTTGGGTAAGACCAGCAGAAAAATCACCCAGTCAACCCACAGAATTATGAGAAATAGAGTTGTAGTTTCAAGCCACTTATTTGGGAGTGTTTTGTTAGACAGCAATAGATAATAAATCTGGAAATGACAGACTAAAATACCCAGCATGGACTGTATGATGTGGACTTTGCACAACCCGTTTCATTCAGGTCTCTCAACAAAAGCACTAAGTCTTCCCTCGTCCTACACCTACATCAGATACCTTTCAGACCTGCTATCAGAAAACGTGTCCCTTTTTTGTTAGAGCACTTAATTCATTTGTAATTAAAAAATCATGAACATAATTATTTCATTAGTATCTGTCTCCCTCACTGGGCTGTATGTGTATTGAGTGTAAAACCACGTCTGTTTTTGCTCACCACTTTATCCTTGGGGCCAGTATAGAACTGGGTCACAGTAGACACTCAAATATCTCATGCTCAGAGACTGAGAGTAGACATGTGAATTGCCAGAATAATTTAAGTTGAATTTTACCCATTGATCAAGAATTCTTTAAAATATATTATTCCACTGCTTTATCCATTAGAATAAAAAAAAATACTTTTAATTCAAGTCTTTTTATTCTTTTAGTACCATTATATTTTCCTCCTCGAGCTACTTCCTGAGTAATTGTGCAATTAATGAAAGTTTTAGACAGTAAGTCCAATTTGCTCTACTGCTGGCTTTGCTCTGGAATTGGGGCCAAATGTAAGGTATTTAAATAAATTTGGCAGGTATCTACAAAGTGCTTACTATATACATAAGGTGATATGCTCTGACAGTAATATTTTTAAAAAATACAGATATAGAATTACTTATCATAATTTAGCTTGCAGTCTGCTGGAAAACTCAAATATGGACACTGTTAAATGATAACATGGATGTTATGTGATCTTATTCCATACTGATGTGAATGTATACTAAACTTAAATGTTAAAGAGTACCTAGAAACTCAAAGAGGAAAGAAGGGAATACTTCGAGACCAAACACATAAAATTTTAGTTCAATACTTAACATAATCACATAATTCACAATTTTAAAATGTATGAAAGGCATTACTAGGAAAAGTCCTCTCCTTCCTGTCCCCAAACCTCCCATTTTATAACCAGTATTACTTTTTCCTCTGTCTTTCCAGAGATATTAGACATAATTTTTGCATATATAAATTACATATGCAATTTATCCCATATTTTATTCAGATGGAGTCATTAATATGCATGTTTGTCTTACCTTTTACATTTAGTATACATCTTGAACATTTTTCTTAATAAGTATATACAGAAAACTTTTTTTTTTTTTGAGACAGAGCCTCAAGCTGTCACCCTGGATAGAGTGCCGTGGCATCGCAGCTCACAGCAACCTCCAATTCCTGGGCTCCAGCGAGTCTCTTGCCTCCGCC
>CAUYRH010164086.1:0-39079 GCA_963574655.1 Perodicticus potto | reverse complement strand
AACTTAAGACATGAAACTATCAAAATATTAGAAGAAAGTGCAGGGGAAACTCTTGAAGGAATTGGCTTGGGTGAATATTTTATGAGGAGGACTCCCCAGGCAGTTGAAGCAGTATCAAAAATACACTACTGGGACCTGATCGAACTAAAAAGCTCTGTACAGCCAAGAACATAGTAAGTATAGCAAGCAGAAAGCCCTCAGAATGGGAGAAAATATTTGCAAGTTATGCCTCCGAGAAAGGTTTAATGACCAGAATACACAGAGAACTCAAACGCATTAGCAAGAAAAGAACAAGTGATCCCATCTCAGGGTGGGCAAAGGAATTGAAGAGAAACTTTTCTAAAGAAGACAGGTGCACAGCCTACAGACACATGAAAAAATGCTCACCATCCTTAATCATCAGAGAAATGCAAATCAAAACTACTTTGAGATATCACCTAATTCCAGTAAAATTAGCCTACATGACAAAATCCCAAAACCAGAGATGCTGGCATGGATGTGAAGAAAAGGGAACACTTCTACACTGCTAGCAGGAATGCACACTAATACATTCCTTTTGGAAGGATGTTTGGAGAGTACTTATAGATCTAAAAATAGACCTGCCACCCAATCCTATAATTCCTTTACTAGGTATATACCCAGAAGACCAAAAATCACATTGCTAAGTCATGGAAGAAGCCCAAGTGCCCATCGATCCACGAATGGATTAATAAATTGTGGTACATGTATACCATGGAATACTATGCAGCCTGAAGCAGATGAATACAGGAGGCGGAGCAAGATGGCAGCCGAGTAACAGCTTCCTTGCAGCTGGGCACGGTGAGACCGGGGAGAGAGGACCTCAGGCATCTCTGGCAGGTGGGATTTACCCAGGAACTTCCCCTTGGGGACACAGGGAGACAGCATGAGGCTTCTGGACACCCTGAGGAATACTATGCAGCCTTAAAGAAAGATGGAGACTTTACCTCTTTCATGTTTACATGGATGGAGCTGGAACATATTCGTCTTAGGAATGTATCTCAAGAATGGAAGAAAAAGTATCCAATGTACTCAGCCCTACTATGAAACTAATTTATAGCTTTTATATGAAGGCTATAACCCAATTATAGCACAAGGATATGGGAAGGGAGGCAAGGGTAAGGTTGGGGTGGAGGGAGGGTAATTGGTGGGGCACACCTATGGTGCATCTTATAAGGGTACAGGCAAACCTTACTAAATGCAGAATGAAAATGTCTTCATACAATAACTAAGAAAATGCCATCAAGGGTATGTTAAACAGTTTGATGAAAACATTTCAGATTGTATATGAAACCAGCACATTGTACCCCTTGATTGCACTTATGTGTGCAGCTATGATTTAATAAAAAAAAAAAAGGAAGGAGAGAGAGAGGGTTTATCTTTTATGATATATAAAAAGGTATTGTAGAGCAAATTTTATTTAGTTATGTTTTGTTAATTCCTTCTTCTTTTTGAAAAAATGTTTATAGACCCTGCTTAAAGTCTTGAGTCCACAGTGACTTTGTTTATCTAACATTCTACTGAAGTGGAAGGATAGACTACAGATTACCAACATTCATTTTATAGATGGATTTCATTAGCAGTGAAAATGTCCATGAAATCCACTTTAAAAATCCGTGAAAATGCACCTCTAGGTGTTTATAAAATAAAACATCCCAGCTACCATGGCCTACCTTCTCTGAGGATGCCCAGTAATTTCCCACTCACTGGACTGTACTTGAATGGTCTCTGACTGCCCGATATCTCCTCCCAAGTATAGGTCAGAGTCCTTTGCTCTGCTTAACTTGTGGCCATCTATCACCAATGTAACTCTTAGAATCTTCTTGAAGATGGGCTTTCACATATGTTTAGCTTCATGCTATGTCTAGGGGCAAGAGTCACTGTGTCTTTCAATCACATCTTCCCAATCCAAGCAACCTTTTTCCTTTCCCTACATGGTTTAGTCTCATCCAAGGGGGTTGGAGACCATGTAAGCCACAGTTTTGTTAAATAAAAATAAATAAAAGCCAAGAGTCTCAAGTAATGGTAGTTGAGGCAGTGCATGAAGAATATGGGTGGGGGCAGGCAGAATTAGAAGGCAGTTCATACTTTAAGATGAGGAAGGTGTTTTAAAAATGATAGTGATTTCAGGTGGTTAGTTTCATACTGAGGGAATTAGAGGGAAGTGTGAGCTTAATTGTGATAGAGGGGAAAAGAATAAAGAAGACAACAGAAGATATCTTGGATCAAAAGACAGTGTTCATTTTCAAAAACATAAAAAAAATTCAAGATACCCAAGAGGTTGAGATATGAACAGGTAGATTGGGTATGTTTTTTTTTTCCTAACGTTGGCAAAAAAAAAAAAATTCTATTTGTGGCTGAACAAAGAACTCATATATTCATGGCCAGAGGATGATGAACTTGAGAACATTCTCTTTTGAAACAAACCCAAGAGACCTGATAACTCTGGGTGCAAAATTTGTGCTGAAATAAAAGTGAAGTTTTTTGTTTTAACAATTATATTGGATTCTGACAAAAAGCTCAGCTGGCATGAAAATTCATCATCAGTTGCACGCAAACATATTGCATGGCCTTGCATTAGAATAAGCCTTTCAAAGGACTGGATGTGCTATAAATTGAACAAGAATCAAGCTCTTTTCTAAGTGCCAATATCAGCGCAGTATTAAGATTACCTTGTTTCCACTGGAGCTCTGGAAAATTCAGTCCCTAGAAATAAATGGGCCATTGGCTGTCACTGCTCCGAGATCAGCTTTATCCCTTTGTGTTGCCATGTGAAATTCATAATAAAATGCCGACAAAAGTAAAGAGCAAGTGTGCACGTTACATGCAGAATAAGCATTCTCTCTAAAGATGCTGCCCCTCACACCAAAACATTGGCAGTTCTGGTGCAAACCTGTATCTGCCTCAGAGAAGGAGTCATCATGTGAGGGAGAAGGACTGATGTCTGCAGAACATCCTCCTACCTTTGGGCTACATGTAGAAATAAAAGATACTTGTATCTTTCCTGACTATATTCATAACCAGCTAAGGTCTTCCCTAACTTTCCTAGCTACTCCCCTCTCCCATATTCTGTGCCTATTATTTCTCTATAATACATCGGGCAGAGTGGCTCACGCCTATACTCCTAGCACTCTGGGAGACTGAGGCGGGTGGATTGCCTAAGCTCAGGAGTTTGAGACCAGCCTGAGCCAGAGAAAGATCTCGTCTGTAAGAAATAGCTGGGTGTTGTGGCGAACTCCTGTAGTCCCAGCTACTTGGGAGGCTGAGGCAAGAGAATCGCTCAAGCCCAAGAGTTTGAGGCTGCTGTGAGCTGTGACACCATGGCACTCTACTGAGGGCAACAAAGTGAGAGTCTGTCTAAAACAAAACAGAACAAAACAAACAACCCCCAAAAAAAACATCAATAGGGAAATGAAATTATAAAGTTTGATTGACAGCTTCTCCCTACAGAGTCCTATCACAGAAGAGAATCATTAGATAATTGGTAAAAAAGATTTTCTCTACTCCCTAACACTGAGAACACTTGGGTGACAAGTCACAAACTTCCACCTCTTATACTCTGCAGAGTGACTCTTTATCAACACTCTTTGGGGATGGACCAAACGTGGCCTGGTGCTGCAGTTCAGCCTGAAATCAAATCTACCATATGGAGAAATCTTACCTGAACCCAACATATCAGATGCTATTGACCCCAATTCCCCTCTCTTTATTCCTTTGGCATGACTTTTCTAGACACTAAGGAAACACTGAAGTAGGTGGGATCCTACGATGGATGATGAGGGGTAGCCAAGGGACCACTGAGATATTCCCATGGAGTGCCTCACCCCTGAGATATAGGAAAGCTAAAATAAAGACCTTCTATTTACATCAGAACCTAGTTGGGTACAACATGGACAAACTTACCTCTACCCACAGTCTCCACAACCCTGAAATCTGCTTAAAAGACATAGTTTTGATCATGCAATATTTTAAAACTAATTGTTCTTTGGCAATAATAGCATAATGGCACAGAGAGTCATTACCCTAACTGAAATAGAGAATTTGTCTACTGATAGTACTCACCCTTGGGAATAGTCATCTACCATTGGCATTTTGACAGTTTCAAAGAACTAGCAGTTTTCTCCCAGTTCCATAACAATACACACATAGGAGGCATTCATTGCTTCTGAGATGACTTAGAACCAGTGGGGTTTGTTCAAGACATGGCTGTCACAGTGATGCCATAGCAGCTTAGACCTTTTATTGGTTGGTTTGTTTGTGTATGTGTAGCACTAGATGCTTATTTTATTTCATTTTCTCTGTTTTGCAATAAACTCTCATGGCAGGGATGGCCTTTTTGTTGCATAGCTTGTAAAGTATGCCCTCAGGCTAATAAGCATGGCATATCTAATGAATATGATGAGATAACTGTGTCAAACACTGCTGGAGAAATGCTGGTACATGTCTGTTAGCAAAGAATCCTGAGGCTGCCTCATGAATAGGTGTGGGTGAGTGTGCGTGCGTGTGTGTGCATGTGTGTGTAGCAACCTCTGTGGGACATAACCTACATTTCTTCATCCATTTATTCACTCATTCAACAAATATTTATTGAGCCAATGTGTCAGGTAGTTGCTGGGTATAAAATTAGCAAAAATAAGTGCCTGTGCCCTTATAGAACTTATCTAACAGTAAAGAAAAATATTAATTTTAAAATAAAAAATAGACAATATGAATTGGAAAAGCATGCTCCAATCTTACATTAAATAAAAAGAATGAAATAAAGTCAGTTAAAAGTTTTAGAACAGAGAGATAATTATGTGCTCAAGCATATTGAAGGATATTGCATTGTATTGTACATATTGTATTTCCTTATTAACAATAGAATTGAGTGATTCAGTGTTATTAAACTAAATTGTTTCATTCCTGGAAAGAACATGTCTTGATCACCAAGATATTTAGAGACTAAGTCAAAATAAAAGTGTACAAATAGTAGTATACTTGTAATCACAAGAGAATGAAAATTACTGAGGCTGAGTATGCAGGAGTTTGGGAAGGTGTAGAAAAATAAATCAAATGATGAAGGGCTGAGGGGATGGATGAAAGAAACACACAGAGCCTGCGTGCTTAGTGATAGCTTGAGCTTGGTGGATACTGTGACTCCCACATATGCATCGTGTGACATCACCAGCCTAACATTGAAAATGGAAAAGAGCTCATATTGCTTTCTGTCTTTTACCAGCTGTTTCCATTTCCACTATGCTAGAGTATGTTTGGGGATTTTTTTTAATTTCAGAATATTTTGGGGGTACAAATGTTTTGGTAACATGGATTGCTTATGTACTGCTTGAGTCAAAGTTATGAGTGTGCCCATCACCCACATAGTGTGCATTGTACCTATTAGGTATGATTTTGCCCATCCGCACATGCCCATTCCCCCTGCTTGATTTCTGTTGCTTTTACTTCCATTTGGGCACATGAGTGCTGATTGGTTACTTCCAATTTAATAGTGAGTACATGTTGTGTTTGTTTTTTTCATTCCTCAGATACTTCACTTAGAATAATGATCTCCAGTTCCACCCTGATTTTGGCAAAAGGTATTGACTTTATTTTTTATGGCTGAGTAGTACTCCATGGTTTACATATACCACATTTTATTAATCCATTCATGAATTGATGGGTACTGGGTTGATTCCACACCTTTGCAATTATGAATTATGCAGCAATCAACATTTGAGAGCATGTGTCTATCTGATTAAAATTAGTTCTTTTCCTTTGGGTAAATATCTAGTAGCTGGATTATTGGATCAAATAGTTGTTCTAATTTTAGTTCTTTGAGGAATCTCTATACTATTTTCTATAGAAGTTGTACTGGTTTGTTTCCCATCAACTGTGTGTAAGTTTTCCTATCTCTCTACATCTATGGAAGCATCTATTGTTTTCGGACTTTTTGAAAAAAGCCCTTCTCACTGACCACTCAGCAATACACCACCACATGTCAGCACTAACACAGCTGTGGGACATTGATATACTGAGGTTGTAAAACCTTACAAATTTGTTTGTACAGTGCTGCCAACCTAAGCTCATGGCAGAAAATTCATGTACTTAATTGCTAGGCCTCATATTTTCTATGCTCTGTTTTCTCTTTCTGTCTCTTACTCCATTTTTCTTTTTGCTTTTTAATTTCTCTCTCCCTCTTTCCACTTATCAATATTTTGATTTGGGTAATTTATATTGACTTATCTCTAAATTTATGGTTTCTTTTGTCATGTATGTTGAATCTATGATAAGCCATTAAAGGCATTCTTTATCATTGTTACTGTGCTTTTCCTATCTAATGTTCTGTTTATTTCTTATACTTCCTCTTTGCTGAATTAGTGATTTGATCTTTCACAGTATCTACATTTTCCTCTAGAAGCATGAGTTCTCAACCTTTTATTTCTGCCACACATTGGAAGAATAAGAGTTGTCTGGGGCCACACATTAAATACACAAACCCTAATGAAAGCTTATGAATGAAAAAAAAAGAGTAGGGGTCCATGCATACTTTTATCAATATCCCACATCCCAGTTAAGCCAAACAGTCCTTGCACAATCTGTATGTGGCCTGTAGGTCACAGGTCAGACACTCCTGCAAGAGCCTTTGCTGTATTAATGTTTATTTTACATTCCCCATTGGATGTGTTCAACATCTGTAATCGTATCTGAGTCTGTATTTGCTGATGGCTTTGTCTCTTGACAGTGAGTTGTTTTTATTTACTTTTTCTTTAATGCCTCATTTTTATTTATTTATTTATTTTTTTTGAAAGCATGAGCTTACCACCTTGTGTAAAACAGTAAAATCTGAGGCAGGAAATTTTGAGCCCTGAAAATGGACACATCTTTTCTTCTTTTAGACGTAATGTGGTGTGGTGTGTGTGTGCACGTGCACATGTGTGTCCACAAGCATGTACATGTGTGCCTGTGCCTGGAGTGGCTGAATACTTCTCATCAGGTATTTAGCTGGATTTTTGAGTATTTCCATGATTACTCTCAGTATCACGTAAACTCCAAATTAGGTTACTTTCTGCTCAGAACATGTGCTGGTTTGCTAGAGGCCTTGTCCTCAGATAGGAGGGGTCTGCTCCACCATCAGTTTGGGCCTCCCTTCTGCATTGTCCCACCAAAGGTTCTCTCTGTGTGTCTGCTCCTCTTTAGGCAGTAGGCCATTTAGTAATGCTGCTTGGCCTGATGGGGGAAGGAGAGGGAGGGAGGTATGGCATTCTCTGTAGCTTTGCTCAAGCCTCAGTCTTCAGCAGGCATTGTCACCCTGGACCTTGTTGTTAGGTCTTTCTCAGTAATTTTGTCCAACTCTCTCCTGTGGGTCTGGTCCCAACAGGCTTTATGTGGTCTCAGGAGTACAAGGTTTTGTTTTTGTTCTTCCCTTTGCATTGAATTTTCATCACTACACTGAGAGCATCTGTTTGTGAGACAGGAGAATGTGCTTTCTCATCCGTCCCCTCACTGCTCCAGGACTGCATCATAAGGACATATCTTCAGGACTCTTGCTCATCTCCTGTGTGAGCCCCTCATCCTCTGAAGAAAAGTCTGTGTTGAGCCAAATACTGTGTTTGCATTCTCCAGGGGCTCTATATTCTCTTCAAGCCCACAATTGACCCTTAGCAATTCATTTAATAATTAAGCCAGACTTTGGCCTGTGACAAAAAATTGTCTAACCTGGGTGAGCAAGTACTCATGATCTAACTCTCACTGGGTGTGCCTGACTTTACTTAGATTTTAGGTTAGTTGATACTTGTCGCTTTTCTGAAAAGTCATACGTTTTCAGATTGTTTGGAGTTTTTGCTGATGCTGTTGTTGCCAGAATTGTTACTATAAGTATGGGAGTGAAGTTTTTTATAGCATTATACATCTTGGGCAGAAACTGAAAGTCCCAGAGTATACATTATTTAGCTGGACATGTGATGAGCTAAAATCAGGACTTCACTTTCTGGCCTCTCTGTGGCTAGATCTGGCTGATTGCATGTGCATGGAAGTTGTCTATGCAATTCTAGAAAACATCCTCAGTGAGAGGGAGTGTGCTCTTCTCCTTACTCTTCCTTACTCTGCTGACTCAAATGCCGACATGAAAGCTGGAGCTGCTGCAACCATCTTGCACCATGAAGTGAATTTTGGGAAAGTCACACCTGGAAATATAGCAAGATAGAAGGAGCTGCTTATAAGCACTTGTTTACCTACACAAATATTCACTTAAGAGTGAAAAAAAAGAAAAACTTCTAACTTGTTTAATTTACTGTCATTGTGGACACTCTCTTTCATTGCTGAACTACATCCTAACTGATCACTATATGAGCATCTCTACCAGTGACAAACAATCGGCATCCAGATAAAACAAGTTTGGGGTGTCAGGTTTCTGACTAGCATTTCTTGTACACTTTCTCCTTCCCCTACTCACCTTAAGCACCCAATAACTAGCTCGGTAGCTTGCAAATCACTGGTGTTTCATATTCAATAATGAAAAATGCAGCTGTAACCATAGAAATCTGTGATTTCTCCAGACTACAAATCTGCACATCTTTGTGTTAAATTCTTTGATGTGTAATAATTTATAAACACTGCCTCACCTGCACCACTAAACCCCATCTTCAGTCTTTCAAAGGCATATAGTTAATGGGATGAATTATTTTTCTTCTTTGTTTGCTTTTTGCCCTCTCAGGGATATAAGGAGAACTTAAAAGACAAGAACACATCCATAGGGTAGAGAAGATGAGAAACAGGGAGCTGAAAATCTCATGACTGAAAAAAAAGTGGCCCCTGAAAACAAAACAGGGGCTCTGAGTTATCTCTTCTCTCTACTCAGGTACCTCCTTACCTGGTTGAAAGTCAGGTCACGGGAGTGTTCTTGAAAGAAATATTTCCTTTCCCTTCCCAGAAAGACACTATCTTCCAGTTATTTATATTCCATGTGGAAGAGAAAAACATTAAGACAGTTCTGCAATCTGTCACTGGACCATAGAGCAAATGCTTGAAGCTCCTATGAAAGAGCCGGATGTGTCCCCAAAGCACCCAGCCATCTTGATTAAAACTCTAAGCTCCTCAAGAATAGGACCTATGCCATCTGTTTAAATTTTAAATGCCATAACCATGAAAAATATCATATGTAAGATATTTTATATATCTATGGTGGCTGGTACTTCAAAATTTTGCCTAACAATTTAAGGGATTTACTTGGAATTAAGAAAATTGTATAACAAATATCACATGTCCCAGTCAGGAACAAAGAAAAAACATGTTTCTACTCTCTGTGTAGTATTAGAACTGGTATGCCCTCCTCAGCATATTAGCACTAATGGTGCTGACATCCATGAAAGATGATTGCCTTGAGTCATTCTCTAGCCATGGAGAAGGTAAGATTAATAAAGAACATTTGTTATAATTTTGCAACCAATTTATGTAATGGAACTCATAATAAATAACCACATTTAACACAATCGTTTATCAAAGCCAATTTACACACCAATTTGTTCACTATGTGTTAAACCAACCATTTATAAGAATAAGTTGGTTTCTCTCCATGTCCTTTGTTCTTTCTGTTAAAGTAAAAATTATTGTTAGATATGGTAATTTTTTGGCTTTTTTACAGGCAGCATTGATAGTGATATATGTTGACGTCTCAATGCTGCTACATGATGTATAATTTTGCACAGCATGTTGCTTCTGTCTGGAGTGAGAGGAAATGATTGTTTTAAAAAATATAAAACCATTGTTGATAGTCTGTTCCTTTTTCAGTAACTTGTCACCCCAGGTGAACATAGTTCACCATAGGAAAAGCTATGGAGTTCCATGGACTGTCAACTCTTAATTATTCATAAAGAAAGGGACAGATGCAGCCCCATAAATAAAACTCATAAATTGTCTTCAAGCATCTTATTAAAACCATTTTTAAGTTACTCTATTTCTAAGCTTTAGCCAATGTGATCATCTTTCTCTTTTTTATTCACTCACTGTTGCAAGGATATGATCGTTCTCACCCATGTATATCCTGGGGAATTCTGCATTACACAGTCATGTAGGAAAAATGGATCAACCATCTTACACTGACAGGAAAAGATTAAAGTCAGAATTGTTACTAATGTATGTTAAAACCTCTATAAGAGAAAGGCCAATGTGTTCAATAGTTGGTGGTTTGTGTAGTGGCAGACTGTACAAAAGACAAGGGGGAGCTGATCTTGAGTCATGGGCGCCCCAAGGTCTGATGGCATGTTTCCTGAAGGTTCTATAAATGCCCAAAGATGCTACTGTTTTGAGGATATGAGCAAAGGCTATGGCTGTTGCCACAGAGCCCCAGCCTCCCTCACTTCTTTCCACAGTCACATTTCCACAGGCCACCCCGTAGTCCATCAGCTCTGATGCCACACAACAGTTACCTTGGTTTATTTTAATTTGGTTGTGAGCTATGGGCTTAATCATAAGTGTCTAAGAGGATGTGATAGTCTCAGGGCAGGTCCAAATACTGAAAAGGCTGCTTCCATTGAGCCTCATGACTGCATTAAGCTGAGAGATTAAAGAAATGATGCCCCAGTCTTTTTTCAGACCTCTTAATATGCCATTTCTCCCCTTTTCAGGGAATCCTCTACTGAACAATAGCTACGATTACTAGGATTGTTGGCTGGGGAGACAGCAAGAATGTACGTTATCAACTTTACTAACCAAAAACAAATGAACAAATAATAAAACTCAGTAGGAACAGCATGGTTCTGGTCTGGGTGTTGCAGCGGTGGTCCCAGCACAGTGGAAGTCAAGAGGAGTAAAACTCTGTGGAAATTCAGCAGTGGGGAGCAGGAAGGAGTGGGGGTGGTGGTGAAAACGTGCCTAAGGGCACAGTGAACACTGTCCAGGGGAGGGGCACCTAATAACCCTGTCTCAAGCATTATACAAGGGATTCATGTATCCAAAAGCATTTGTACCCTATTTTGAAATTTAAAAAAAGTACCCGCTTCTGTGAAGCTCATTACGCAGTACGAACATGGCAGGTATTTCTGGAGGCTCAGGCTGGAATCTGTCTTCTTCAGCCCTCCAAAGATTCTGTGGACCACTTAAGCACTTTGATTAATCCCTTTCTGCTTAAATTGGCAGGTTCCATGGTCTGCCATGAAGAACCCTGAACAACACCAAAGAAAACAAGGAAAAAAAAAAAAGCTTACACAGCACAAAGAAAGGGACAACAACCACAGCAAGTAAAGTTTTTTGACAGTTTTTCATCCTGCTGTGAGCAGGTATTAAAGAAAGTAGAGAGCTCGGGATTCTTTTAAAGCTGAGCGGTGGTGATGTACAGATGGGCGTGAGCCTTCAGACCTGCTCTCTTCCTACGTGTTAGCTCTGCTCCTTACCGGATTCACATGTTTTTGTAAAATAACCCCTTTAATTTTTTTTTTTAACCTGGAGAAAGTACTGCTTAATTTCTTTGAAAGATAATGAAGGCATAGAATATATGAAATATTTTGATTGATTGATTTTTTTTTTTTTTTTTTTTTTGCAGTTTCTGGTTAGAGCTGGTTTGAACCTGCCACCTCCGACATATAGGGCCAGCTCCCTACTCCCCTGAGCCACAGGCACCGCCCTGATTGATTGATTTTTCACAGTTTCTAGGGGAAGAGGACAGATTCTGAAAAGAACTGATATGAAGAAGAGAAGAAAGTTACGTTATCCCCTTGGTCTCAAACCCCATTAAGAGACGGAAAGACTTCCACAGTGTTGCTTTACCACTCATGACTGATGTACACATTGCCAAGGTGACTTTTACTTGCTGACCCCTGTGCAGCGCACAGGGCGGTCATCTATCCCTCCCCCAGTCCTCGTCAGCCTCCCTCGGAAGCTTCCGGTCATCCTTCAGTGATTTGCCTCCTCCTGAGAGCCAGCCACAGCCTTCCTGAGGGTCTTCCTTCGCACCGTCCCGTCTAGGGCTTGTCAGGTCCTGCGCCTCCTCAGAATATCTGCTTTCTCCTTGCTCAAGATCAATCTGAGCATGGTACTGCTCATTTGAACGCCTCCCCAACTCAGCGAGCCTCCGTCACCCCTTTCTCCCTGTCCTGGGATTCTCTCCACCTAGTGCTTTCCCTTTGAGGCCACTCGAGTGGGCTCTGAAGCATCTTAGCTTATCAGCCCCCGGTGAGACTCCACCTTAAACACAAACAGTGCCCTTTCATGCAAGTCCAGACTCAAGACAAGTTCCCTAGCTGCCCTTTCTTATCCACATTGCCACCCCTAGCACATTCTTTTCTAGATAGTCTAAAGCCACTAGTGAGTTATTGCTGTGGCCGCCCCGAACTCCTCGCATTTAATGACCCTGATGTTTGATCAGCGCATGTTCACCAGGCCACTTCCGGTGGAAGGCCACCATACCACGTGCTTTGGGGGTGGCCATGGAAGTCCTCCTTGCTCTTAAGTCTTTGGCATGCACTTCTAGGAAGGGACTTTTTAAAACATATTTTGTGGCCTGCCTGCCTTAACCTTGTGCATATTTGCAACAATTCCCCTCTCATCAGTCAAGTCTCATTCTGCCCTCAGTTGGTGTAGGTCGGTGAAAAATGCACAATTTGGAATTCAGCCGATTTAAAATTCTACCTGTTCCACCTATAAACTCCGTGATATTGACCCAATTATTTAAATTTTTTATATTACAGTTTTCTCAACTGTGCAAGCAGAGGTGGCATATCCTGATTTAGCTCATATTTTAATTCATGAGAATTAAAATTTAAATGACATAATGAACCTAATACCTGCTACATTGCCATTGTATGCTCAGATAAATAACTACAATATATTTTTTGTATTAATAAAATTTACTGTCCTAGAGATGCCATATTTTACTTCAATAATAGAAGCCTGGGGAAGTAAGATCTATCATGATTAAAAACATACCGCTCACACATCATTTTTAATGTGCGTATTACACTATGTCAGTCCATCGGTGGGCAGGGAAAGTCAAGTTAGCAAATTCTTCCATTTCTAGGTTGTATATTTCCAGAATACAAATTAATTATATTTATTATAAATATTGTTATGATGGTACAAGAAACTGACCTCTTAAAATTAATAAACTTAAGAAATATTGTAATGGATTTATTGGAACCATAATTTCTCAGAATAAGCAGATTCTTCTCCTTTCTTAGGTACCCTTAGACTATGTGGCATCTTCTTTAGGAAAATCCCTGTTTATTACAAGGGTTGATTTCTTGCTGCATCTTTTCTTCCTTTGTTGATTTTTTATTATTACTTCAAAACATTACAGAAGTACAGATGTTTTTGGTTAGATATATCAATTTTGTCATGATTGAGTCAGGGTTATAGATGTGCCCATCACCCCGATAGCACCCACTGAACCCGTTTGGTAGCTTTTTGCCCATCCCCTCCTTCTCCCTCCTGCTTAATTTCCACTCAGTTTTACTTCCCCTTATGCACACGTGTGCTCATCTATTAGTTCCAATTTAATAGCCTGTACATGTCATGTTTATTTTCCATTATTTAGATACTTCACTTAGAAGAATGGTCTCCAGGTCCATTCAGATTGTTGCAAAAGATATTAGTTCATTGTTTTTGTGGGTGGAGGGGGGTGGTAGTACTTCATGATGTACATACACCACACTTTGTTAATCCACTCATGAAATGAGGGGCACTTGAGTTGAAACCACAATACAGAACTTTTCTGCCAAGCAGCGATTGGCCGGAGCTGAGGGCTGCCCATTGAAAGGGCGTGTATTCTCCAGTTTTGAGTACTATGGTTCCTGTTGTTTTCCAATCCGCATCTTTGCAATTGTGGATTGTGCAGCAGTAAACATTTGAGTGCATGTGTCTTTTTATTTTTTTATTGTTGGGATTCATTGAAGGTACTAAGAACCAGGTGACATTGATTGCATTTGTTAGATAAAGACCCTCTTATAATTGTATCCTACCCCCAAAAGGTGTACCACACACCATGACCCCATACCCTCTTCCTCCTTCCTTCTCTCAAAATTACTTCTTTTCCTTTGGGTAAATACACAGTAGCTGGATTACTGGATCAAATGCAAGGTCTACTTTTGGTTCTTTGAGGAATCTTCCTACTGTTTTCCTGTACCAATCTACAGTCCCACTAACAGTGTATAAAAGTTCCTTTCTCTCTGCATCCATTCCAGCATCCATTGCTTTTGGATTTTTTTAATAAAAGGCATTCTTACTGGGGTCAGGCAATAGCTGACTGCATCTTTCTGGGGTAAGATGATACCTTATTTCACTTTTAATTTGCATTTCCTTGATGGCTACTAACATTGAGCATTTTTT
The DNA here is from genome assembly GCA_963574655.1 of Perodicticus potto. Classification (NCBI taxonomy): domain Eukaryota; kingdom Metazoa; phylum Chordata; class Mammalia; order Primates; family Lorisidae; genus Perodicticus; species Perodicticus potto. Next base: position 24,769 of record CAUYRH010164086.1, on the reverse strand, counting down.
AATATATTTATTGGCCATGTGTCTATCTTCTTTTGAAAACCTTCTATTAATGTCCTTTGCCCCTTATATTAGTGTGAGAAACACTCTCCTAGATATTGGACCAGGCCAACAAATTATGAAGAAGCCCTCAATGGCAATCACAATAACAGTGGAAATAAATAAGTGGAACTTGATTAAGTTAAAAAGATTCTGCACAGCTAAGAAAATAATCAATAGAGCAAATAGCCAACTTATAGAATGGGAGAAAATATTATTAAGCCATACATTCAATAAAGGGCTAATAGCCAGAACCTATGAAGAACTCAAGCAAAATATCAAGGAGGAAAAATCATTCTCTTTATTGTTTTTAATTTGTACACTAAATAAAACTTTTTCTCTATAATCATTAGGTTATAGATACTGTCATTTCACCTCCTACTCAATCATTTTCCTAAAATCAGGGTATACCAAAAAAACACAGTCTGATTTAGTATCTAGAAGCCTCATATTATAGCAGAAAAATTCTCAATGTCTGTTGTTGCTGTTGGGTATAAATGAGGTTGATGTATTTTGGAAACTACCTGTCCAAAGCGACTATAGTTTGACTAATGGATCTGAACAGTGTTGTCAATCTTATTCTCTTCTATGTTTGAAGATGCTCAGTAGCAAAGCTATGGTTCATTTTTCTAGGTAAATCATGTAGCAAGATGCAATAGTCTAAAAACAAGATGACATGGACACAATATTCTCTTTTGGCTTTTGGGCACTCCAAGATCTGAAGTAAATGAACTGCATAAGTTTCAAGAATCAATATTGAATTTTCTTTAATTTATTCCTGCATTTAACAGGGTGACTGATTCACTTACCAAACCAGGTGTGACTTGTCTTTTCCGCCTAACCGAGGGTATCAATATGCCCTCCAAAGCTGTTGGCAACAGGAGGTTTTCCTACTCTATATTCTGCACCACTTTCTGGGTCACCCTGGGAAATTATTCCATGAATGATGTGTGACCTGTTCTGGCTTATGAGTTTGATTTATCAAAAAAAATTTTTTTTCTGAAATAGTGTGCTTAGTGTTTTTTGTGTATATGCCTCAAATCTATATAAAATATCACAGCCCAACTTGTCTTGTAGACCAAGAGCAAAGTGTACATTTGTTTTACTGGGCTAACCCAATATGTTTTGATCAGATTAATTGCCAATATATAATAAAGAGGTTACTGTATAATTAATAAAATCATTAATATCTCTGACTACTTTTTAAAACTTAAGAAACCGCAATACAGAACGAACTTTTCTGCCAAGCAGCGATTGGCCAGAGCTGAGGGCTGCCCATTGAAAGGGCATGTATTCTCCAGTTTTGAGTCCTATGGTTCCTGTTGTTTTCCTGAAACTGATGGCGATTTTCGGTTGCTATTTGTCACTGCCTTGGCGTGTTTCCTGAGTTGAGTAATATGTCTTTGAGCACATATCTCTATCCGAGGTGGAAACCAAAAGGAGAAACTGAAGAGGTTGAAGAAGAAAAATCGGCTAGATTATAATTCTTTATGGAAGTGAGAGGTATCCCAGATGACTCATCCATTTGCATCATTGCTCATTTCCTACAGATATTTCAGTTTACAATCCAAGTGCTAAACCCATCTGGATTCAGGGACACCAGAATTGCACTGCCTTACTGATCCATCATTTTCTCTGTAAAGAAGATTACAGTTGCTGCTTGAGATTGTTTCCTGACTAAATATTTTACATCTTGTTGCGGTCTCACAAAGTATTGACTTAAATGGCTTTTCCAGAACTTTAAAATATGAAAGTAAGTGTTTGTATTGTTTGGAAAGCAGTGGTATATTAGGGAAAAGCTAATTGCTTTTAAAATCATCTACCATCTAACTAACTTGGTACTTTTGTGCAAGTTGGGTTTCTTTGGTTGTAAACAATATAAACACCTGCTGGGTAATTTAACCACAAGGGAATTGATTAGAAATAGATAAGATGGCACTATAATCAGCAATAGAATTGAGGAGAACAGGGCTTGGCAGGGTAGGGAAGAGGCACAGCTCAGGAAAGTTGGATTGCAGAAGTTGGTGACAGTTTTATCAACATGCTACTGATGACAAGTAGCAACTCCAAAAGGTTTGTATTATTTTTTTTTATGTCCAAGCACAAGGGTAATGAAATGTATTTTCCATGCAAAATATTATATAAATTAAATAACATCGAGTGGTAACAAAGCACTATAAGTTTCCTAGGAAGCAGGCTCTGTGATAGAAATGTACTTGTAGGAAGTGTATTTATGGGGCAGTGCTGTCTAGATGAGGACCGTGAGAGTGGAAGAATGAAGCAGGATAGACAGAGCAAGAAGTTGAACTCTATCGAAGTCCCAACAAATGTCTCAGTTGATCCCTTGAGGAACCTCTGAAGTTGGGAAAGCCCCTCAAAGATGTCTTAAATTGAGACAATGGCCAGGCTTTGGATATCTTTGGATATCTTTGGATATCCCCACAAACACGAACCTTGAATGTGACGATTCTCTTTAGCCAGGGGCAATTTCCAGAGAAGAAGTCAGCAGAGAGCAGCCAACTACCAGTAGTCCCAGAAGCTGAGGGAAGGAGCGCTTCAGGCTCGAAAGGGTTGGGGGATTTGTGAGACTCTGGGAAGCACATCATAGCATCAAGAGGAGGAGACAGGGGGGTGGGGAAAGGAAAAATAAAAGAAAATAGTGACTAATTCTCACGTAAGTTAGATATAATTTTGACCAAAGTACATTATTTGAACAATAACTTTTAATTCAACTTGTTAATATGTTGTTTAGGATATTGCATCTACATTTAGAAGTGAAATATGTCTATAATTTCCCTCTATAAATAATATATTTTTCCAATTTTAATACCAGGTATATCCAGAAGTAGTAGAATGAATTTGAAGGGTTTCTTCTTTTTCTATCATCTATAAGATTTGGCATGATCTGTTTTTTGAAATTATCTTCTATTTTTATTTATAAATATTAGTTATCTATTTTTTGAGACTTTGGAAAAAAAATGAGTATTCCCAGAAATAATTCCTCTCACTATCTAGAGGTCTTTTGGGGTTTGTTTTTTTTCTCTTACCATCAAAAGTTTCCATAATTCCAGTAGCTGGCATTTCACATGGTTTCTTTGTTTTCTTGCTAGAATTTTACCTTTCCATAATTCCAAGTTTACTTGTATCTGGGATTGAGGCAGAACTTTGCTGTAATTTAGGTTTGTGTTTTTTATTCATTAATCCATTGACTCAAGACTCAAAGTTCAGGCATCTGGAAGCCCTAGCATGAATGAAACTTTTCCCTAGGGAGGAGCACATACCTTGATTGACAGTGTCACCAAGATTACAAACAGTGGAGGAGAAAAATTCTTTAAAAGAAACTAACTAAATGTAGCATATAAATGTCTGCACACAATAACGAAGAAAATGCCATGAAAGCTATGTCAACCAGTCTGATGAAAATATTTAAAATTGTATATAAAACCAACACATTGTACCCTATGATTGCATTTATGTTCACAACCATGATTTAATAAATTAAAAAAAAAAAGAAAGAAAATCCAGACAACTAGAATGAAAAGGAAAAGATTGCTAAAAAGACAGCAAATGCCCACTACAGCAAATGGACATGTTGACTATAAAATAGAAGATAACTTCTAATGTATTTAACCTCTGCAATGTTTTGATAAAAAGAAAAAGAGAGAGAGAGAGAGAACGCACTTCATGCTTTTGACGCGTTCTCCGTAGATTATCTTTCATGAATCTAGGGCCACTTTCTGGCCACCTGACTCCTTGCAATAAAGGTAAAAGCCCCTCCTATAAAGAGATTAGTCTCAGTCTTGGCATTTCAATTCCTGAAAAAAAATTAAATCACAAAACTCTTACACCGTGAGCAGAATTAGAACGCCCACCTAAACTACCATCGGTTAGAGAAATAGATCAAAATGTTAAAATATGTTTGAGAAATCGCTCCAATGTGAATGGCTCTTTTTAACCATCACTCTCACCTAGATAATACTCACTAATCCATGGTGGTGCCTCAGGATAGAACACGTACTTCCCCCTTAGGATTTCCTGGGATAACAAAGGATGTCCCATATTCTTAAGATGAGATGTGCAGCTTCAGCTACCCATAGATTGTGAGAGTTAAAACGATTGCTTGGCGGAGAGCTGCCAGGGACCATCCACAGCTCAGATGATTTCAAAATGATCTCAGAGGATAGCTAAAGCCTGTGATGCAGCAGACCCGCTGCAAAGATTTGGTTAAAACAGAGGGAAGAATTACACTAAAAACACATAGGGATTTCAGCTGATGGAATTCAAAATTGAGTTGAATTTAGTACATACTATAAACCCGTATTTGTTAACATAATCCAAAAGCCTTTAAAAAGAAGCAAGATGGAAATATTCAGGGTGCAGCCGAGCCTGCTGGGGAGAACTGAAAAGGTCTCTACACGGATTTCAGTTGTGAGTGGGGTAGGACAGAGAGAGCCGGGAGGGAAGGTGTGGGAACGAAGGGACATGTTGAGCAGGGCTGGGACTGACTCTAACACCAAGCAAATTCTCCAAGCTGGGAAGTAAGAGAGGCAAAGAAGACTTAGTTACAAGATCAAAACAGTGCTGGGGATTTGGGGTAGGACTATTCGATGAACTTTCCTACTTATCTTGCTGCTTTACCACAACCCTACATTTCTCTCTCCTCCCCTCTTTATTACAGCCCTCTCTGAGGAGTACCTGCATCCTTTCCCTTCTTGCCATCTTTATATTTCAAAATGAAAGCCAGTCACTAATTTAATTAGTGAATTTAATTTTGACATCTAAAATTTCTAGAGGCTTATACAATCAAATATGAGTGTATCTTGAAATGCTTTTCTCCCACCAACATCCATGCAAATTCCTTGCTCCAACATTGCTTCATCCTTGCTTTACGAACCTCTTCTGTTGTCGTGACCTCTTGGCCTCATGCCTCTGTCTGTCTCTTGAGTAAAGAGAGAGGGATAGAAGGTGGCGTAAGAGAAGGTAAAAGATGGTGGAGGAAAAAAAATGTTTCACGTAGGTCCCACGTAGAATTTATCTTTTGTCTACCTTGCTGTCTCCTAGATTTCACAAACTATAATCTGAATATAGTGTTTTAATACATTCAGGGGATATCTAGGTATATGAGCCCTAAAGCTTAGCCAATGGGGGGAAGCATTTATGCACAAAAATATAAAACTTTATAGTTTTATATAGAAAAGAAAGAATAGAAAGTTAATGTCGGAGGTGAATATTTATTTAACCTTCACTTTGTTTATATGGAGAAAAAACAAAGTAAGAACAATATCAACAAACTTGATTAAGTAAACATAATTTCCTAAGGGGCTATTGCAGAATGCTAGAGATGACAAAGAGAAAGACAGGTGCTGCCTTGTTGAAGAGAGTACCATAGCAACTTCTCTAACTGGTGATGGCTCTTGAATTGGAGATGGGTAGGTGGAGGTGTGGGGCTGCTGTTAATGGGGACACTCTGCAGGGTTAAAAAGAAAAAAGCTGCATTTTAGACAACACATACATATCAGAAGATATTTGAATTGGGAAGACTCTAAGCAAAAACTAAATTCCTCAGTCAAATAACTTTCTCTACCTGAATGTTATCAAGAAATCAGCTTTGTGCTCATCAGAAAGATAAGCAGAAAGAAATCATATATTCTTGTGTTGCTTATATTTTGAAGCCTTGACTAAACTGAATGCAAAGATGAGCCAAAAATATCTTACACTGCAGTCAAACCTTCTCTCATCTCAAATACAGACAGGATAAAAAAGGCAATGGTGATACCAGAAAACTGGAGCAGGGCTGATCACAGCTGAACTCGGTGCTGTGATTCTGAATGCCAATGCCCTTGCCTTAACTGCAGACAGGGCAATGGCTTGCATTCTCTGGAAAAAAAGCAAAATAAAGTTAAAATGTTACATAGTTATTTTACATACAATATCAACAATATAAGAAAACCTTAGAAGATATGTGATGAAAGCAGAAAAATGTGTCCATTGCCAGGAGAAAAAAGTCGATAAATAGAATCAGAAATGTCTAGATATTAGATTTAGGAGTTCCAGAATTCCAGCCCCTGAAAACGTGTTTTCTGTTTCTATAAATTTTACTTAAGTGGAATCACATAGTATATGTGTCTTTTTGTGATTATCTTACTTCATTTAGAATAATGTCCTCAAAGATCATCCATGTTATAGAATGTGTCAGAATTTCTGTCCTCTTTGAGGATGAAGAATATTCTGTTGTTTGTATATACTATATGCGTTTGTCCATTTATCCATTGAGTGTCATTTGGGTTTCTTTCACCTTTAGGCTACTGTGAATAATGCTGCTATGAAATGGATTTACCCTCTTCCCTTTGAGTACTATAATATTTCAATGATGATGAAGTAACATGATTTATGTTGGGAAGAATAAAATAAATAATACATATTTTAATATTTTCAAGCTGACATTCATGTTACATCCTATGTTCCGTCTCATTAGTGCTTTGATCTCAGAGCTTTTCGCAGACATATAAGTAAGATACCAACCAAATCCACTCAGATTTCAAGGATATTAGGGTAGAAGCATGAAAGAGTGGCATTTACCTATTCTTCCCCCAAACGAATATGATTTTAACATTAAAAGAACAAGTCAATAGAAGAACTGATTACATTGGATGCTAGAGAGGTTGTGCTATCCTGCTTCTTACAACAGGAAATAATTGGGAATTCAACACTGAACAATCCTTTCCCTTGGAAATATTGTTAGAGGAAAGCTATCGCCAAATCCAATCAAATCTATTTTCCTTATCATTGATACAGCAGCTTTAAAGTGAATGCAAACGACTGAAACACCTGCAAATAGGCATTGTAAAGGCTCCATTGTGCTGCTATTTCAATTGCCACCTCTCTTGCCTGAATTGAAGCAATCATGACCATTGATACGTTGAATATGTGACTTTCCTACAGAGATGACAAAATTAAGACCAGAGTATCAACTTAATGGTGACAAGATAGTGTCCAAACTCTTTCCCTTTTTTGAATAGAGCAACAATGACAAGGATAAGAACCCACACCAAGTTATGTGTATTTGTCTTCATAAACCATCTTTTCCAACAAAATTTTAAGGCTCTCCTGAGTTAGCTTTAAAAAGTTTTTTATTTGGTTTTACTTTTGTAAAGTTAATCTTACATATTTCATATAGTTCTGAATGTTTCAAATGGAAAGATGCCAAGATCCATCTTTACTTTATGCTGTAATTTAGCCAAGGTATTAGGTTTAATTTGCAATCTTTTCATCTTCTAAAATCACAGTTTTATAGTGTGTTAAGTTCTCAGAAAAGCATATCAAACCTTCAGTGTATTAAATATCAATTTCAAAAGAAAGAAATCATTACATTTTTTTAATGTAAGTTTCAAAGCATTACAGATTAGGAGAAAGTTGTTTGTTTCATTATCCCCCTACAATAACTTCCAACCACTCTTAGTAAAAAAATCCAAACACGGCTTTCATGGTTACATGATCTGGCCCAAATTTACTTCTCCAATTTTATCCCCTCCCCATCCCTCTGGGACTTCTTCTCTAGCTCCATAAATTCTTTTGTTTTCTTTGAACTTTAAATAAACTTATTCCTATCCCATCAGGAGAGGCAGTAATATATAACTCTAAATTCTCTAACTCTGAAAATAGAAAGGGCTCATCTTTTCAGGTCCATTTTTTTTTTTTTTTGAAGTTTTTTTCCAGGGCTGGGTTTGAACCCACCACCTCCCATATATGGGGCCAGCACCCTACTCACTGAGCCACAGGCACCACCCCAGGTCCATAATTTTTTTAAGGGATCCATTGATGACAGAAGAGCCATCATTATGAATATTAATTATTGTTCTGAAGGAGGAAAAATGAAACCCTCTACGTTATCAAGCCAATAAGTACATACTTCAGCCCAGAAGTGACACACATCACTTCTATTCACAATCATTGACCAGACTCAGTCATATGACCAATGGCAATGCAGTGGAGCCAAAAAGTACAAAGCTAGTATGTGCCTCAAAAAAGGAAGAAGTGGAAATATTTAGCAAAAGGCATGAACAATTACCCTAAGGATTTTCAACTCTCTAGTAACACTTTCTGTAATTCTCTTTCCTCTGTCAGATGACTCTATCACATCACTCTGATTTTTGTCCAAATCCTTAGGAAATTCATATTTTCCCTTATCATTCTCTCCTTACTTTGCTTTATTTTTTCCCTCAATTATCTCTTCCTTAAATAACACATTTTAATTTCTTCTTGTTTGCCATACACAGACCCATAATATCTTTTAATGTGCAGAATACTGTACTTTCTGTCATGTTCATTGATTCATTGATATATTCCCAGTGACTAAGAGAGCATCTGGAACCCAGCTCCAAAACTAATATTTTCTGAATGAATGAACAAATGAATGCATGCATCAGATCCGTGTATAAGTGTATAGATTACATAGCTCCCTATATATATTGAAAAATAAGTTCTATATATATATATATATATATGTTACAAGGATGAAAATTCAATTTTATACTACCTTTTATATATAAAGAAAAAATTATTTTCTGAAGATTTATAAAACCACTCGGATTGTCCTCATGATGCTCCCTCTGCTGGTTTTCTTGGAGCAAGGCAAAGATGAAGCTCAGTAACTCAGTTTAAAAAATTATCCACATCTAGTATTATAGCTCTTTCAGAATTTGTCTAACAAATTTTCTGGTCTCCACTGGAATACCCCTATGGAAAAATTATCCACATCTAGGAAATCAAGAGATATTTTAAACATTAGTTTGTTTTCTTTGAGATAACTATGTGACTTTCAAATTTCTCTTCCTTCATCTCTTCCAAGATGGCGTTTGGATCTGTAGGGAAGGTCATGGCCTGTGTAAGGCAGCAGATGGATGTCTGGCACCTAATATCCTCTGCCTTCACTCTGGGCTCTGGTATAGAATGGATGAATTGGTATGCTTCCTGAACTGATGTGCTCTGAAGTGAACCTAATCCTCTCTGGCTACTTGGGCTTAATGTGCTAATATCAGAGACCCATCTATCAGCTGCTCCTCATCCCACTTGGACAAGTGCATGTGTCTTTGTAAACCTTTGTATCTAATACCTTTCCTAGTGACTTATCAGGTTCTCAGTAGTATAGGAGGGACTGATAACTAACCTGGCATGCTCAGGCTCCATATCTATCTGGATGTTTCTGGAGTCCCCTTGACAGCCCTCTCCCCAGCTTTCTTGAGGGAAGGGGTAGAGTATCAAGCACCTATAAATCTATGTTTGCATTCTAACTGAAGTATCAAGCACGTATAAATCTACGTTTGCATTCTAACTCTTTCCCCCACAGTCTCCCTGGTTGGAATAAGTTGAGACTTTTCTCCCTTATGAGCCTTCCTTGTTTCCTCTTCTCTAAGACCTTAAGTGTCCCAACATACCTATCATGTTGGAGGATGTGAGCTATGGAAGAAACTACAGGTGTCTTCTTGTCACTGGTTTTGATTGTGAAGCTTTTAAATGGGAAGCTTTTGAATGACAAACTGGAGGTATATATTAACAGATTGATCATCTAGATTTTTTGTTTCTTTCTTATTTGAAGCACTATTCAAAGCATTACTGGATGTTCAATAATCTGACTATGTATAAAAAATATCGCATTCATGGTTCTGAGCTATTTGACCTATGCCTTCCTTAATAATTAACAAGAGGATCTTCCTTTTTCCAAAATAGAATCAGCCTGGGAAGTTTCATCGGGAAGTTGGCTATAAAGAGATCCTTCAACTAAAAATGCTTTGGTAATACATTTCTTTTTGCTTATTTTTGGATTTCCAGTGAAGCAAGAATAGGAAAAATAACAAGGCACTTGGTATTATGTAAATATGTCCCTTAGCTAGAATGATTGGAAGAAAAAGTGAGCCTGAATAACTTTAAAGCCAAATTATCTTTGGAATCTATGTCACCATGAAAAATGCAGGTAGCTCAAAAGTAACCAAGTCATCAGCAAAATCTGCAAACCTTACAAATATATGAGTTAATGTTATGAGAAGGTGGTAATTTAAAATGATTTTTACCTTAACCTTACAAACACATCCCAAATGTTGGAGAAAATAGCTAGAATTAGTATAAGGAACATTACAAATACTTAAGTCTCCAGTGGTCAGCCTAAGGTTGAGAAGTCTACTGTGGACTGAATTTATTACGTGACATGCCTTTTCTAAGTAGGCATTGGAACAACAGATTTTCATGACTCCCTGTCTTCCTGTGTATTTAGTCCACAGAGGATGTGATAAGTGTCATTGATCAATCACAAGTAAAACAAATAGGGGTATTCTTGTTCATTTTCCTTCAGCAAATTGAGATGTGAGGAGGAATAAAAAGGCTTCATGAGACCCTATAGTGACTTTAATTGAGGGTCACTGGCTGACCCAAAGCAAAAGCTTAGTGTGTGAGCAGTTGAACACAATTTGAAAGCAACCTGGGAACAATCCCCAAGCAGCTAACTCTGAAATTTGGAAGTCAAGTTCACTGAAACTATAGGATAGTTGTTTACAACAAGGAACAATTTTTCCTCCTAGGGTACTTTTGGATGTCACAACTGACAGGGCCAGGAGAGGTGGGCTGCTTCTGTATCTAGAGGACAGAGATTAGAGATGCTATTTAATAGCTTAAAATTCACAAGAAAGTCCCCATATTAAATTACTATCCAACTCCAAATGTCAGTAAACCCTGCAAGCGCAGTTGTCCAGTTAAGGTGGTGTATGAAAGAAGAAACTATATTTGCCACTCTATGGGCTTTAAGCAATACAATAATCTACAGACAATACAATGTAATTTTCCTTGGATTTGTTGATATGATAAACTAAAAAGTATGAGAAAGGACACTCAAAAAATAACTAAGGGCGGTGCCTGTGGCTCATCGAGTATGGTGCGACCCCATATACCGAAGGTGGTGGGTTCAAACCCGGCCTTGGCTGAACTGCAAAAAACAAAAAACAAAAAACAAACAAACCAAAAAAAAAAACAACTAACTAGTAAACAGTTACAAAGAAAGCTTTTACTGAAAGAAATGGAAGAATCAATTACTTGAATTATAGTTAGTAAATATTTCTATGTGAATTATTTTTGTGTGTTACCTCTATATGCCACCTTACTCTAAACACACACTCACCAAGCTGGTGTAAAGGTATTTTTTAAAGAAATTTTCTTCCTTAAACGTCTCTCTGGTTTGCCCCCACAAACCTTTGTGACTCATGTGATCCACTTTATTTTTTTTTTAATTGAAATAAAATAAAGGCTTATTTTCATGTTTATGATACTCATGGTTTACTACGGTAATTTTTTTTTCTTTTTTCTTCCCCTAACATAGGTCTTTTAATTTCTAATATGAGTGTAACTAGCTAAAAGTGATTATGGGTATTCCTAAGAAAGGAAAAAAAAAATCCATGAAGTGTATTGTGTGAAAAAGAATTTACTTTGGTGATTATCAAGAAGAATGTATAGAGAATCTGTAATAAGAATGTATAGAGAATCTGTAATGCAGCAAGACCTGGGTTTATTCTCTCAAAGTAAACACAGAAGGTAAAGTAGCATGGCAACGTGTTTTAGACGAAGGATTTTAACCCGAGATAGGTTAATACTTCTTAACAGTAGAGACGTTTAAAGGTGGCTAAAAACTGTGCAGAGTAGATAAACATGCAAGGTCTCCCTCTTTTTTTTTCCCTTCCTCATACCAACAGAAAATGAAAGGAATGGGGGAGTAAAGAACAGAGGCTGAGAAATTGTAAGCTGAGCCACGAGAGAGTAGCCGAAAGCATCCAGGTGGTACCCACCTCCCCTGGGACTCACAGAACTCTTGGAAATTTTTGAAGCAAAGTTAATACTAACCATAAATTACATAGAATTCCAGCTGAGTTGATGTTTAATTAAGTAATCATTTAAACAATAAAGGATTAGTTATAAAAATGTAATAAAGTTTCTTTTTAAGCCATTTAGGTTAATCTAAAATGGGATGCTTTCTTCTAAATGTTTTTTCTTTTTTTCATCCTAGTAAAGCTTACAGAAAAAAAAAAAAAAAAAACAGAAAAAAGGAACCTAAAATGCTAAAAAACAAAAAAACAAGTACAAAATGAGAGGGGGTAGTGGACTTCCGTGGCACGGTTTGCCATGTCCCCAGCACTGCGCTGATGCCCTTTCCAGTTACGTGACTGGTGTCCTGCAGCTTGACACCCATTTTTTTTCTCTGCTCGGTGATGTGGTACCCAGGAAGCACAGGAGGAAGGGTTTCCAAAACTGGAAGGAAGGAAATACTTGTTTCTTCCAGTTTTTTTGCTCTGCCTGGCAGGGTGGTGCCAGCAACAATTGGTTGTGGTTTCCATTTTTCTTCTCTGCACTTCCAGAACCAGCTACACTGTGGTCTCCCAGGAGCACCAGCAAGCCCTGGCCAGTGTCTCCCATCACAGGCCTCAGTCCCACTGTGACAGGGGCGTCCTCCCGATCCTGTGTCTCATAATCCCAACCTCTTCTCTGACTCTGTGGCTCTGAGGGCAGCCGCCGTTTCCACGTTATTTCTGGGTTCCTTTTTCATTTTCTGAGTTCTCATTAACACCTTTGAGGACAATTCCTCATATTAAATTTTCTCTGTTGAAATGGCCCACAGGAATTTTTTCCTAATTAACTTCTTACCAATACCACTCTTTCATAAATTGTGCCCATTATGTAAATGAGTAAATGGAAGTGCCGATGGGTTCAGGAACTTGCTAATGTTTCGGAGCTGCTGGGTGGCCAAACGAGAGTATGATCCTGGATTTATAAGCCACAATTTTTGCTAAAACATCAGAGAATCAGGGACACAGGAGGAAAACCATGAGAGAAGAGTTGCCGAATTTAAAAAAGTTTAAAGGATCATTTAAGAATACAAGTATAGGTAATTTAACTCTTTCTCTTCCCCTTTGCTTTCTCCATTTAATATATCTAAATATAGATTCTTTTTTTCCCATTCCTTCCAAATCATCATTAATATGACAGCAAAAAGATTTTTTTTTAAGGCATGAATCCATAAGGAGAAAATGGGAAATATTCAGAAATATTTTTAAAAGTGTAGAAGTTATTTAATAGGGGGTGAAAAGCTATGTGAACATAACAAATAAAACAAAATTAAGTCTGTAGTAGGGCAGCCTTAAGGCAGACGAAACCATGCCTCAGAATGCCAGGAAGTTTCAGAAATTAGAGGCACCTGGCTTCTTTCTACAGGGAGTCCTCCTATACACAGGGAAAATAGGAAATTGTAGCTGATTGTACCTTTATTTACAAAATATTCATTACAACATTTTACAGAGGTGGGCAACACATAGAGAATATTTTAGAGATCGTTGGTAAAACTTTGTAATGAACATTTTGTATATGATTTTGGAGACTTCACCTGCCACTTCAGAATCTGAAACAGCAGGATTTGCCGAAATTCTAACAAGTAGAATCCCTGCCCTATACCTTATGGCCCAGGGGTCACATCTCCCTGGGAAGCAATAGAGAGATGATGACTTCCAAGGACAGGCAGGGTTTGGTATGACTCGTCACGGGCGGCCGTAACGAGAGAACAGTCTGGTGAGTAACGGGGAAAGAGGTGGAAGGAGGCCGTGAAAAGGTGAGGGGACAAATCTGGAAGGGGTAGGATTCAGAGGAAAGAGACCGGTTAGTCTTCTAAAAGACAGTTTTCTTTTCTACATGTGAAAAAGATGGATGAAGGAATTTGGAAAGATGAACTGGGACATATTAGTTTCCAGAACTTGCATATGCTCCGTATGAGAACACGAGGCTGAGACAAAAGGTTTGGGAAGAGAAATACTATGAGTTTTGATTAGTTACCGAGGGAAACAAACAAGCACCCTACTCCAATGTTTTTCTCATGTATATTATTATCTTAAGCCAATAATGATGGCTTAAAGTGACTCAATGCAGGTCACAAACTTGTGGCCCATGTGTCACATTTAACCCGGAACTTTAAAAAAATAGTTGTCAACATTTTGAAAGTTTTGTGATTTTTAGTTTTTAAAATAATCCCTTTTGAAGGTTTCTTGTTGAAAGGTTGGATTCTCTTACACAATCCCGGGCTTACATTTCAGAATGTGGTGAGTGGTGGGTACATTCTGTACATGGGTCCCTTCACCGACTTACGTTACCTTCCTGACCTGTGCAGTCACTTTGAGAACCACCAAGCCACGTGCATGAAACTGGGTCTAGTTTATATTGTTCAAAAAGGGAATATCACACCATTACTCTCACCCACAGATTGAAAGCTTCAGATAAAGCGAAGTGCCACTTAGCAAGGGACTCTGAATCCCTTCAGTAGTTGCTACAGGACCCTTCAGGATCATCCAAATCCATCCTCATAAACTCATAGGGAAAAATAAAACCTCTGTCACTCAGGGTTCTCCGCTGGCATCTGTTAAAGATCAAGCCACTCTAAGATAACCGGCTTCTCTAGATTCCCTTATACACCATAATTTATCAAATTCAACTCTCTGGCACAGGGTTGAAACCAAATTTTCTCTAAGATGCAAATCAAAAGAAGTCTCATAACTTTCTAATTTGAATAATAGTGATTGTAAGAGCATCAGCCTTTATTCATTCTATTTTCCAGAAATAATTCTTATACAGTACTCTTTAAGTTGCTATTCATTTATTACCTTCGAACCATCCAATAAATACCAATACTGTGAGAATCCGTTACCAAGCGTCCTGTACAATAATGAGATAATCAATTGAGAAAAGCTGTAGCTGTTGCTGTGGGAATTTCTAACTGGTGAAAGCCCTTCACTTGAGTGTGATCAATAGTTGACTATCCATTTAGGACTATGACTAGCAAACAACTGGCACCAGAATAACAACTCTTTTCTTAAAAAAAAAAAAAAAAGCCAAAAGTTAATTACGAAGAAGTTTTTCCTAACACATAGCTAGCTTGGTGTCTTTTGTGCTATGAATTTCTGGCAAGTGGATCTCAATTTGGGGGTGTCATTTTCCTTTTCTAATGAAGCTCCTTCGGTCCTGAGAGGAAGCTCATAGGGCTTGGTCTGCTTACGCAGTCTCTCTTGTCTTTTCTTCATAATTTCTCGGAAGCGCTTTTTCTCCTCTAACTCTTTATCTTTACGTTCTTGGGCCTCACATATTTCATCTTCTCTCTGTCGGTTCTTTATTTCTTCGTCCCACTGTTACGGAAATAAAACTTCATTTAATTTGATTTTCCATGAATGGGATATGTATATTCCATTTATATATATACATACTTGTATATACACACATATATAAATTTAGCTTCTCAGATGCAGAGTCTTATATCTAATTATCCTCTTAGGATGAAGAGGTTAGGTTTTCTTTCACAGACATTCCTCAGGAATTTTATGCTTTACTACACTGGAAAAATATATGTGACCCCTATTAGAAGGTGTCTAAGTCCCACAAAACAGAACTGCCTTTTAGTAGCTTTTAAAGATACATAATCATTGAAGAGATAATAGACTTTGTATTTCTATATCCTTAAGGATTTTACTCTCTTATTGGTATTTATATGACAGCATGGGTCATAAAAAGAAAAACAAAGCTACAGCAAAAGAAAAAGAAAAAGGCAAACGATACAAATTAAAGGGAAAGGCAAAAACTGGGATTCTATTCCATATAAAGTTGAAAATGAAATTAATGGTCCGACAAATTTACTACACAGCAGACCAGTAAAAAGACTTCTAAGAGGCCCATGTACATGGCCATGTCAGCTCACGATGAGGGCAGAATTTCTCAAGGGAAGAGTCTTAGGACTGAGCAGTAATGCTGGAAGGAATGACAGTAAATCAAGCAAACACCCCGGAGGACTTTTTCCTCCCCCTAACCCAGATGATAAGAGACGTGGTAAAAACAAGAGGCAAACCCTTTTCAGGCCGGTGCGGTTCAGGGAGGAGAGACTCTAGCATGAGCTGTTACAGACTTCTGAGGACGCTGCTCCTGCTGCTGTTTTGGTCACCTCCAGCTCATGCTATACACAAATACCCAGACCAGGACGCGCGTCCATCAGTTCAGGGATTGCGCTAGATACCAGTGCTACAAATCTGAATACTGTTTGTTATTTGGGCTCTGGGAATAATAAGCAGAAGTAAACGCCAGGGTCCATAGCATGTCGTGCAGCTTTGATGAACATAATACAATTTTGGAAAATATTCACATATTCACATTAGAGTAAATACTAAAGTATAATAAATCATATCTACTTATCTTTTCCCCAGTTAAGTTTTTATGACATGAGAAATACCAAAGTTAACTGCACTCATCATGAAACTGTAACCACACATCATTATTATTCATACATTTAGTTTCTCAAAAACCATTTTTGTGTGATATATATAGAAAATTGAGGCAAAATATCCAGAACCCTCAGGACAGGCTGAAATTCATGCTTTAGTTTAGTCTGAAAGTTCTGTGATACTCAACTGTGATACACTTTTCTGATATAATAACTCAAGTAATCTAATGCTTTAACAAAACTACTAAGTTTGTGTTATAGGCTAGAAATAGCTGTTGGTATTATTATGACAATATCTGTAAAGAACGTGCTCTAATCTGCTTAATCTGAGAAATTTCAATGTGTCTAATGACTTTGTTCTTTACATTATGAAAAATCAACAGAGGATTAATTCTTAAGAACCATTGGTAAAAATGAATTCCGTGGTTTCCCAAACAGTGTGTCTGAAAGCATCAATGCATTTGAAAGCAGCTGAGAAGGGCGTCATATAACTATTGTGCACGGGGCAGACCTTCCCCTTAGAATTTGGCATGACTAGAATTCATTGTAATATCCAAATTCTCCTCTTCATTAAGCCAGGAACACAGTAAACTTTTTCTTGAGCATAACAAGTTCAATTTGGAAAAATTATTATATTGTCTTGACCTTCACCTGATATTTCCACTGTCATGGTAGGTAGGTAGGACGTAGGTACTACAAACATTTGAAGTTGATGGGAAAGGGAAGCACCATTCACCCCTTTATGCTATTCATTCACTCAGTGATGTAGTCAACACACTATGGCGATACCAGCAATGTACAGGGTAACTTTGCATCAGCCGAGCAGTGAGGTAACTTCCCTACTTCTTGCATATTATAACTAGTCAACAAAAGTCATTTGAAAATTATACTTGCAGCCATGGGGGTGTGTTTTTGTTTTTTGTCAATATTACAGATCCGTCCTCCTATTCCCAGGCTGGTTGGGGACTATAAACCAAGAATTTACACATGTATGAGAAGGCAAAGGGCGGTGGGTGTGGATTCCAAAGATGTGGCTTGCTGCATAGACACAGCCATTTACTGACTTTAAAATGTCGAGTGAGTAACTCTACTGTAAACAACTAATTTATTTTTCTTACTGGTAAATGGTTTACAGGGTAATTATGAGAATTAAATTAATACAAAAGAATTTTGTGAAGTATGAAGTATCAGTACAAAGCCATATGGCTATACGTCTCTGAAAGGAAATGATATGTATATGAATTACTTAAAAATATAATATTCAGACAAATATGTCAATAAGCCCAATACTATGAGTTACTAACTATATTAGTAGGCTAGTCATATATCAAATAATTTCAAAGGGGGTTCCTTTTGTCCCTCTTTAGCTACAACATAGGCAGCCCCATGGCAGTGATTACTTAGATAATGCTTGTACCCTTAGAAAAAGGAAATGATGATAGTTGTCAGAAGCTACTTCCTAACCTATTCTCTCTGTCACTCAGAATACTGCCCTCCATCTCTTTAACTAGCTCTAGGCAGCCCAAAGTAATATAAATATAAAACAACAGATGAGGAATGGGAAGAATGACTCCTAGCATGCTTATCCATCCAAAGTAGTATGGATTACCTGGATATGAAAATATATACATGTGTGTACATATTCCTGTATATATATGTACATGTGTGTATATATATATATCTACATATATGGGTATATGTATGCATTTGTGTATATGTGTGTGCTTATATACATCTATGTATATAAAATGTTAGAAAGTTATTATCTCATATAATCTGTTCTAGATGATTTAGTTGATGTGACTAGGAAAATAGAAATGTTGAAATTTACAAACCAGTAGAATTTTGAGGGATAGCTCGTCTATATGTTGGCTTAACAAGAACTTTATTAGTCAATAATAGAACATTGCAGCTCTCACTTCTTTATGATTCCAAGGCAGCAGTCAGGATCTAAACTGCAATATTTATACCTATTGCGAGAGTGGGTTCAATATTAGCTATGTGCTAAATAAATATTTAAAGTGATAAATAAATGAAATAGAGCTTTATTTTTAATCAAAAAATTACTAATTAAATGGAATATGGAAAATAAGTAATCATGGTAATATAATCACAATCTGATAGATAATACTAAACGACTAATGACAAAATTAATTTAAATACACTTTAAATCTATCGTCCACATTGTATTCAAAGAAACAAGTAGAAAATAAGAACTTTCTCTCCCACTCCAAGTCTACTTCTGAAAAGAAGTAGACATAAAAGGATGTGCATTTGCTAAGAAATTATCGACTAAATATAGCACAATGGATTAAAGTGTCTTATGTGAGCAGCCTGATATTGCCACTGCTTGTTTAACTCACAGTAAGAACAAAGTGATTAACGACCTTTCTGGTCTGTCAAGGGTGAAGAATAGTCACTGAAAATTGAGCCAAAAGATTTTTTGTTCTGTTATTAGAACTACACTGCAAAAGAAACCAGTGTTCAGTGTTCAACATCAGACTCTTGTCACAAGCAATCAGCACTAATTCAGGACGCACGATTGGGCCAGTATTTCACAAATGACAGAAGGGCAAATTTTCTGTAACCCAGTGAAGGTGTCGAGGTAAATAGATAGTGTCATGCGGTATAATTCAGTTTGGCAATGACCAGTCATGGCTCTACTTTTAAATTCCACACATTAATGCTTCAGTCTCAGAACCACATTAAATAATTCACGGCGCCTCTAAATAACAGAGGTTTTTGCTTCGAGCTTAAAAAAAAATAAATCAATCTTACGTGATGGTCAATGACTTTCGCCAGCTCTTTATCTGCTTTGGTGAAGAAATCCGGATATGGAAACAGGGGGAAATCTGCTACAGAATCATGTTCCCTTTAAAAGAGAATAAGAACAGATCCAACATTAGGAATAGCCATGTCTCTTCCCTGGAGATAGAAAGATTTCTAAGTCGTAATCCACTCAGCATTTTCATTCTACGTTGTTAACATGAAGTACTTATGCCGTGCAGTTTACCATAAGTTAATTTTTTGTTTCTGTAAGCCATCTTGGGTTACTAAAACTGAAATTTTTGAGAGCAGGTTATGACATATTGCATGAAAATCAGAAAAGAACAGAAAGCCAATCAACTGTTAGGAGATGTCACTCCTACAGGAAGTCGGTAGCAAGTGAGACAGTAGGATCCGAAGTGCTCGGGAAATCTGATGGAGGATTGGGAGAGATGAAAGTGCCCCTCCCCCCACACAGCCCCATAGCTCTGGAAGTTCTGGTGGAAGCCCAAGATTTTGATCTAAGACATGCTAAAAAAAAAAACGTGATTTCAATACTTCCCCAAGGTCTCCATGTTACAGGCAGAATCCCGGTAGATGGTTTAGCAACAGCTCAAAGAAATTGTTGGCAGTGCAAAGCGGGGCCTCAAACTAAGGGATACTTAGTGTCAAATTATCCACACATTAAATGTACTATTAAGATTATTATTAAGAAAGTGTGTGAGGCCAGGAATATGTAAGGTCAGGAGATAGTGCTGGAGGATGGTTATGCAGGGGGAAAGTGGATAGAGAAAATGTCTTAGGGAAGAACCCAAGGCGAGACAGCCAGTGAGAAATGTCCGTATTAAAAAAAGTCTGATTCATTTTTAAGTCTGGAATGCCTAACATTAATTTTTTCAAGTTGCTGCCTCTACCATCCCGGTAAGCTCTATGTTCTTGACACCTCTTGTTCCCCTCATTCCATCAGGTCCTGTTGCTTTATCCTGTGCTAAAGGATAATGAAAACTTTTTCTTTACCTTCATCTCCATCCCCACCATCTGTTCCATAGTCCAAATCATTATCTCTCACCTGAATGAAAGCCTCGTGTTTAGAATCTCTGCATCCACCATTCCTTGCCTACTTTATTCTTGCCTCTATAAAGTAACTAGATTTTTTTTTCAAAATTCAAAGCAGGGACGGCGCCTGTGGCTCAGTGAGTAGGGTTCTGGCCCCATATACCCGGGGTGGCAGGTTCAAACCTGACCCCGGCCAAACTACAACAAAAAAATAGCCGGGCGTTGTGGCGGGCGCCTGTAGTCCCAGCTACTCGAGAGGCTGAAGCAAGAGAATCGCCTAAGCCTGGGAGTTGGAGGTTGCTGTGAGCTGTGTGATGCCACAGCATTCTACCGAGGGTGACAAAGTGAGACTCTGTCTCTAGAAAAAAAAAAAAATTCAAAGTAGATCATGTCAACATCTCATATGAAACTGTTCAATATTTTCCCAGTAACTTTAGGATCGGGATCACATTTGTTAAGGAAGCCCAAAGTAGACTGTGCATTTCTTACAGTGGCTTTGCATGGTTCCTCCAGATTCGTTTCTCTCCTTCCTTCTGGGTTTCTGCATATCCCTGATGCACAGGCGTGTTTGCAGTTGCTGGACTGTGTTGTTCCTTCCCACCACTGCTGTTCACACGGGCTGCCCTTTCTTCTTTGTCTCCTCTCTCCCTGCTGCAGAAATGGTTACTGCGTGCTCGTCTTTCAGCTCTCTATTCAAGCCCACTGCTGCAGCTCTCACTCCTCCATGGACGTTGCCTTCATTACACTTGCCTCCGTTGTAATTGCATATTTGTGGTGTGCCTGTGTGAGCTTTATGTTTTCCTGACTAGGGTAGGAGCTGAGATCGTGGAGACTTTTATCTGATTTCTTATCATTGTTTTCTCAGCACCCAGCACTGCACCACTGATGCTCAGTGAATGTTTGTGGAATAACTGAATGAATTAAGCTATGACGTGCTTCTGTCCTCTTTATTTGCCAAGCCATCCATAAGATTCCGCCACAAGACACTTTCATGTCGGTATAGTAGTACCCCACACGGCAAGCGGATGGTCATCTCAGGTGACAAGTTGCAGAGTAGGTTGAAAGAAGCAGCCCAACGTAGGACAATGCAAGTGCCAGGCAACCGGGGACAGGGAGCCTCTCCCAAACCATTAACACCATACGCAGAAGTGTCGTGAGCAGAAGAGCCCTAAGATCTCAGCGCCTGGGCCTCTAGTCAATCCATCAGAGTATGGTATTAGAGAAAAATGTGATCCTAGGAAGCTGGGGCTCTGCAGACATGCAGAACGTGACACTTCAGTTGACTACATTCGTTCAATGAAATGTAGGCACTTTTGATATTCAAAGAATTGTACTAAATTCTGTGAAAAGATAACATATCACTTCAACATCATAGAAAGGTCAAAAGTATTCAAGCAAGGTGCCTAAATTTTTTCTTGAACAATGTATTTAAATTTTAAAAATTCCAAGTGACATATTGTTCAAAGACCTTCATATTGGGAAAAATAAATAGATATCCTTGCATAGCTGGGATTTCTAGTTACCTTAGTTGAACAGTTTGTACTGGACAATAAAATGCACAGGTAACTATAGTACAAGACAATATGAAACTTGAGAGTGGGAAACAGTCAGTGAAATATTAATGGAAAACAAACAGTAAAGTGTTAGAGCGCATGGGTGCTGTGCCCAGGCACATCTTGAAGCCATTTATTGTTACTTAATCCCTCTGTTCTTCAGTTTCTTAATTCTTAATATAGAAAAATAATAGAACCTGCCTTGTTACGTTTTCACAAGGATTAAAAAGGGATTAGACATGAATAAAACACTAAACAAGTTTCAGGTGCGATATCCTTATCATCTCCATTATTCAAAAAATTCAGAGGAGAAAGCCGGGGCTTCTGGCTGGTACTATCAATTACAAGAAAAGGGGGAAAGGACAAGCCAGCTTTGAGCTTTAAATGAGGTCTAGAATTTTATGTTTTTAGTTAAATGGAAATGGTGAGAGGCTTTTCCAGAATGGTGGTGTATTGATTTCCTGGGGCTGCTTTAACACAGTATCAAATCAAGGTGCTGGCACTACTGGCTCCTCTAGAAGCTCTGGGGGAGAATCCATTTTCACGTCTTTTACCGTCCAGTGCTTGTCGGCAATGGTTGTTATTCCTCGGTTTGCGGACACACCACTCCCACCTCGGCCTTTCCCTCTGTGTCTCTGTGTGACTTCTTTTCTGTCTCTTTTAAGGACACTTTTTCTGAGGATGTAAGAATCCTTTCATTGAGTTTAAGGCCCACATCATCAAGAGTATCTGAACAATCCCTTCAGTTTGATGAAATTTCAGCCAGGTGACTTCCTGGCCATGGGCCCCTGACCTCTTTTTCTCAGAGCATCCACTTTAGAAAACTTTCCATTGTAAATTCTCTCTCTGCTCCTATGAAAGGTAAATCTTCTCCTTATCTCATGTCGGTTTTATAACCCATGAATGTCTTTCTCAAAGACCTGGTACCATCTCTTTGAAATGTAGTCAATAGAGAAGATAGTCACCTATGGCGCAATCTCCATGGGCGATCTGGGGGCCTAACTTAGATAAGTGACAATTAGCAAGCATATCACATACCCGATCATTTTGGCGACCTACTCTCCAGTGCCTTCTCTCCTACCTTTCCAACTAGCTCACCCCAGCACTTCAAAATCCTCCCACTGCATATCTTTTGTGTTTACCTGGATGGATTTCAAGAAACATCCTCCCAAGCAAAGTGTCAGAAGAGTAAAAAAGCAAATATCCAATATACCCCAAACTAATATGAAGCCAGTAGATGAACAATTACATGCCCATACAAGGGGAAAACACAGCCTCATTCAAGTAAGGGGAAGTGGGGAGGGGAGAGGGGGTGAGAAGAGAGGGGAGGAAAGAGACGGTTTGGTGTGCTATCACCTAATAGGCACCAATGTAGGGGTACATACACCTCCTGGGGTAATGGGCTCCACTAGAACTTGGACTTTACCTAACAAATGCAAACGATGTAACGTCATCATTTGTACTCTTATATCAACCTGAAATTTAAGAAAAAAAATCCTCCTGCCTCGTTTCAGAAAGAATAATCTTTCTCCTCTATTGCAATAGTTTTGAATAAAATCTTCTTTATCTGTTTCATTTGTCTAGTGCAATTCTTCTTTGACACACTCTAATTTAGGATGATCTCATCTTGGGACTTTTACCTTAATTATACCTATAAGTCCTTTTTCGCCAAGTAAAGTCACTTTCACAGTTATGATAGTTTAAGACCTGGGCATATTTGGGGGAGAACACAATTCAACCCACTGCAGACGACAACGACTCAGAGCAACAACATAAAGAATTCATCTAGGAAGGTATGTAAACTGTGACAGCTGGAACCTAGAGACTCCTGAATTCATTAATTTATTCAAGCATTTATTGCAAAAAAGAGGATATGATAAGTAGTGGGAATAAAAAATAAAAAGGAAAAACTCTAAGGATTTGAAGGCAGAAAATTGCCATAAAAGGATAAAATAGGGTTCTTAAGAGCACAAAAGTAGGTGGATGGAATAATTCAATGCAGTGGGTGAGTGGGTAAGAGAGCTCTTCCTGGGCGGTTTATGCATGATTGTCCCAACAGGATGACGATGAGGTTGATGAAAGACAAAGGTGGGACATATTCAGTTTGCTTATTATATTAAGGATGAGCAAGTACAGAGGTATTTACAAATACAAAGGGAATAACATAGTTGCTTGTGTGGAATTATGGCTGATTTTTTCAACTCTATAAGATGCTCCTGAAGACATCCAGGTGTGGTTCCTCTAAGGCAGGAGACGTGACACAGGAACAGGTGACACCACAGGTCTCAGGTCACTTTATTCCTGCATCCCACACACTGATTCAAGAATTGGTATTGAGACACAAATTCAGCCAATAAAATACTGCTTTTATCTCAAGCACACTACTAGCCATTGAAATTATCCATTGAGGGGAAAACATTGTATCAATTATCATCTTTGTTTGACTGAATGAATTGCCCTTAATTCTACTTTTCGACCCATAGACTCATTGGTTGATATAGATTTTTGATGGTACATCTTATTCTCCTTTTTAAAAATTCATTATGAATTAATGACCACTCCCCTGATTTCAAATTCAACTTGCTCCAACTAATTGTATACATATTTTTTTTTCTTTTGGAAGCTTACATTTTTATTATTTGGCTACCAGAACCCTCTCAACTTAGTCAACCTTCTCTTCATCCTTACTCTTACTGCAGTTTCTTTTGATGAAAGCTAAAGCTTTTCATGAAAGCTTTATTTGCTGAAGGCAACAAGTGTGAGATATGGACGCAGTCCACAGAACCTTGGTTCCTTTTAGAAGAGAACAGTATTATAAACCTGTATGGGGCTATACAATGGTACAGTGGGTGATTCCTTAAGTCTTCAGAAGTTAATCAGGATGATGATAGAAAGAAAAACTACTTAAATCACTGTAGTAGAATAAGAAAAATTCCCGGGAGAGGCGGAGCAAGATGGCAGCCGAGTAACAGCTTCCTTGCGGCTGGGCACGGTGAAACTGGGGAGAGAGGACTTCAGGCATCTCTGGCAGGTGGGATCTACCCAGGAACTTCCCCTTGGGGACACAGGGAGACAGCGT